>CM032452.1:113529023-113741988 GCA_019049505.1 Pachyrhynchus sulphureomaculatus | reverse complement strand
ATCGCAAGAGCAGAGAATTGGCTATCATTACATAACAGTAGTAATCGAATTGCCACACATACATTACACTTAATAAAACCCGAAAGGAACCTAACAAATGAAAATCTTTTCCCTTTGTATTGGCCGGTGTCAAAGGTTTATATGGCGAGTCTCGAATGTTACTTTTCTTTTTCCCATTTTATTCTTTCACCCATCTTGCTGTCCACTACAATATCTGTGTTGTGAACTAATAAATAATTTATCTTTATTCAGAGGTGACTCGTTATATAAAAAAACCTCTCTCGAGATATCCAAGATTTAATAAGAACGACATCGAATGTAAGAGAGGCATATCCCCCCCCCCCCCGTTCTCACGGATGTGGTTAGTACTTCCCCTAGAAACGGGCCTTTTATTTTATTAATGGTTCTCTTTTGTGAAATGTACACCCCCCTCTTTAACGACTCTTATAAATTCAGAAACTTATTCTGGAGTTCCACCATGGATAAAAGTTTTTTTTGTGAAATATCTCCCTATACTGGTCATCAATTTCGAAACTGAATTTAAGTTATTAGGGTTTTTTACTGAAGATATGCGTTGTTTTTGAAAAAACATTCTTCCTCCCCCGGTCATCAATTTTTAACGGCTGGATAACACAGGCCAACGATGAAAAAACTTTTTTAATAATTTTACCTGATTCCTATGTCTTTTGGTGCACTAAGTCCGAAAATAGTAATCAAAAAGTCGTATCACCCACCAATTTTCCACATTTTAATATTCAAAATGTGAAAAGTTTATTTTTATCATTCGAATGTTATTAGGTTGGCAATAAAATCAGAATTTTATAAGGTTAGCAGTAAAATCAAATGTTATTAGGTTGGCAGTTCCGATAAATGTCACAGATGTGTTTTCTTCCAGTTAATATAACCTCGCATTGCATGTGTTTTAATTCACACTCAAAGTATGGCTAATTGTGGTTGTAAAAACTCTCCCAACACTTTTTGTTATATATGTGGTGAGTTTGTACTTAAAAGACATCAAAGAAACATTACTGATTTTGTAAAAAAAGTACACTTTGCATATTTTGGTGAGGGAATCGGTAATCAAGGAAAATGTTGGACTCCTCACAAAGTATGTTATGTTTGTGTCGAGGATCTTAGGAAATGGTATAAGAAAGAAAAGAAAGCTTTTAGATTTGCAGTACCCATGGTGTGGAGAGAGCAAGAAAATCATTCAAATGATTGTTATTTTTGCAGCGTTGATATTTCTGGATATAACTCCCAAAAATAAGAAAGTAAATGTCTATCTTAACTTTACTTCAGTAGGACATGGACCGGGACTTCTTGTCCCTGAGCCACCTCAGTCTATTGATGACGTTTTACAGTCCCGTTCCAAATTTAATGACAGTCGACCGGATGATGATGAGTTTCAATGTTCTCTAGAAAATTTAAAACCACGGTTGTTTACACAAACTGAGTTAAATGATTTAGTGAGAGATTTGGGTTTGACTAAGGAAAAAGCAGAATTGCTTGGTGGCTAGGCTGAAAGAAAAACATTTATTGGAATCTGGAGCATCTATTTACCATTATAGAACAAGAGATCAACAGTTTGTATCAAATTTTATGTATCTAATTTTCCCTGTTTGAAATTTAATCGATGTCCTATTGAGAGAACTGTGGGCAATATAAAAAAACTGAAACCAGACACGGTTTCAGTACCCAAAAATACATAACCCTTAGATGTATTGGTTTAAAAAAATTTTACAAATATTTTTTTTGTTGGCTTGTCTAATTTTTAGAGTTCCATGACGAAAATTTTTTTGTGAAAAATTCTCTTATCCTTCACCGGTAATGGATGGTTTTTCGTTGACTGTATTGAAAGAGGTCGAAGCTTTTATAGTTTCAGTGCAAAAGCGACATTTTTTTCTCGCAAAGCCCATACAAATTATTACCATCCTTTTGGTGAAAATCTCCTAGTGTTCATGCTTGATTTATCTGAATAACGAATGAATGGCTCGAACTTTGCCATAATCTCCATATGATTCGGCAATTTGTAGCATCAGATAATTTTAGTAGGCTTCCTTCTTCTTTTTCGCATTACTCGTGGATTTCTTCACGAAACCATGATGTTTTATTATGTCACTGGGTGGGTTTATAATATGTAGTCCTGGTGCTTCAACTGAAGCTTCTTTAATATCTTTTTTAAATATATGTCCAGCTAATTTTGATATTTTCTTCCTTTTTCTGTGTGACCTTAATGATTAAGAAATTGATCCAGCTGGTGTCTGTGGGGAAACTCAGTATCAAAAGGTTGTATATACATGGGGTGCAAAGTTCCGAGACTTTCCGAGAGATGGTACTACAAGCAAAAAACTATATGATTTTCAGTTAGTGTCAACTCCCAAAAGATTCGTGTAAAATTTGTGTGACATTTTGTCTATTAGTTTACGAGTTACAGCTGTTTTAGTGACAGAAAAGTGAAAGTGAGAGAGATAGCTGACATCGGCATCATAAAGATATCAACAGAAAAAACAAGGCATATTTTGCATAAACATTTTCATATGAAAAGGCTATGTGCCCGATGGGTGCCGCTCACTCTCACGATTGATCGAAAACAGGAACGTGTCGAAGATTTAGAGCGCTGTTTGGTACTGTGCCGGCATAATTCAAAGAAGTTTTTGCGTCGATTCGTAATAATAGACGAAATATGGATCCACCCCTCCACGCCTGAGTCCAACTGTTAGTTCGCAGAGTAGCTCGGACCGCATAAAAGCCGACCAAAGCGTCCAAAAACACAAATATCAGCTGTAGAGGTTTTAGCAAGTATTTTTGGGAATGCGCATGGAATAATACTGATTGACTATATGTAGAACAGGCGATCAGAATGAAGAAAAAAAAGACCGCATTTAGTGACGAATAAAGTGTGGTTTCTCCAAGATAATGCACCAGCTCGCAAGTCCATAAAATCGATGGTGAAATTAGACTAACTGGGCTATGAATTGCTTCCTCATTCGCCGTATTCACCAGTTCTAGCCCAAAGCGATTATTACCAAATGTGAAAAGGGAAAGAGATTTGGCTCAAATGAAGAAGTCTAATGGAAAACAGAGGCTTATTTTAGAGAACTCGACAGATCCTACTAGTTGAGAAGTATCCAAATGTTGGAAGTCAATCGATTTTTGGCCAAAACATTGTTTTTTCTTCAAAAGTCTCGGGATTTTGCACCACCATTATAACAAAATTTCCAGGGGAAAACTTCATCCGTTGAAGCCATTCTGGATTAAAAAAGTGATGTCCTTTTATGTGGCGATAGAATCTTGATAATAACTTCTTATTTTTTAATTCATTTTCTGCTGACTCTCACCCCCTCCTTCATCATTAATAAAGTTGTCATTTTACACTGACACACTTGTCTTCATATAATGACTTATTACAGGTAAACAATAGTAATTGAGGGACCACTTCCCTTGCCATTAGATGTATTTTACGAAAGAAATAAATTAATGCCCCACCAAGTAAATAGTCAAGTCATGAATATTCTATTTCTATTTATACAGAAAGCTTGAAAAAAACATAAAGGAAACATCTTTCAAATCGTCTAATGAATACATTATAAGGAATTCTCCCAAAGTTGACAATGTAAACAAAAATATTTATCATTTCTATCTGTTACCATTGTACGCTCAGCTGTCACTGACTTCTATTATACCTTTTTCACTTTTTTTTTTTAGCCAATTTTTGTCCGAAAAAGTGTATGTAACCTGATAAAGAATTCATTTTAATCGTATAAAAGGGTGTATGTGAGTAGAAGTCATAGGCGTCAACTTATATTTTGATGTTGGAAATTTTCAATTATCGTCCATTGCGCACAAACCAACTTTTAAGAAATGAATATAAGCAGGACTAGATCTTGCTTTACACGTGTAGGATTCCGGGTTTATTTCCTGACATAGCAATGTACTCATCTATTTAAAGCATATGACGGGATGACTTACCAACTCATCCTGCCACGCTGCAGACATTAGAAAATTCTCAAATCGACGTGACCGTGAATAGCGACAGCTTTCGACGACATTCATGGCCGAGTATTAAATTTGGGTTGGTAGGAGTCGCCTGAAGATGGAATACTTATAATTGGTACGAGCGTTCTATAGAGATGAAAATAACCGGTCAAGTGCAAGTTGAACTTGCACAGTTAGTGTTCCGTACGTTGATTGCTTTTAAAATAAAAAATGTTGTAACGGAAGTATAAAATGAACAGTGACTTCACAAAACACACCCCAAATGAGTTTTCAACAAAGTTTATTTCCAATCTTTACTGAAAATTGATGACCTTGAAATTTCTATTTTTTTTTTATATACCAGATAACTTATTACAGGTAATGCACTCGTGATAATTTTCGTTCAATCTACACTCCGTGGAGAATATTCCAGAATTTTTTCAAAATTTTTTGATAAGTACTTTTCGAGATAAGGCGGGGAACAGCGATTTTTCGCGATTTAAAAAAAAAAATACAAAGAAAAGTGCGTGCAAGTATTACATTACATATATATATATATATATATATATATATATATATATATATATATATATATATATACATATATATATATATATATATATATATATATATATATATATATATATATATATATATATATATATTTTACTTGTGTTTTCACAAGCTTTCATTTGACACCACACTCGATTACCTAGTAAAATTTTTTTTTCGTTTCCGATTTCACCCCCCAAAACTATCCCCTTAAGTCAAAATTTAACTTTCAAAACTACATGGCTCTGATGAGGCTATCAATTCCTATATTATTACCAAATTTCAACTTTCTATGACAAATAGTTTCGGAGAAAATCGGGTGTGACAGACGGACAGACAGCCAGACAGACGGACAGACAGACACCAAAGTGATCTTATAAGTGTTCCGTACGAAACACTAAAAAAAGATATATATAAAGCAATTTGAGTTACATGCTACAGGGTGTTCAAAATAAATTTATACATTTCGACTATTTTAAATTGAAAAATCTCAAATTTTTTAAATGGCACACCCTGGTTCTTATTATTTTTTCTGATAGATTTTACATATTTATTAAGTATATCATATACCTTCAGCGAAGATTGACGACGCAGACAGTGCTCTCCTAGGCGTCGAGTAAGATGCGTATCTAAAGTCAGGCTGGATGGATTGAAGATTAACCCTCCACAAATTGGGCATGGCATGTTGTTGGTTGAGGTCCGCTTGGACCAGAAGAGACTGACGGTGTAGTTGGTTTTCTTCTCGCCCTTTAATAAGACGCGTATCTGAAGACAAACAGGACGAATGGAGAACTGCCCCCGGCAAAAATATATTCCGCTACGACGCCTACGAAATATTCATAAGTTTCTCTGTCTTCCTTTTTCTCTAAATAATTTCTTCTTTTTCTAGATTCGGAACTCGAAGACCTTGAAACCCCACCCAGGTATCGACCAGGTAGCCTAGAATCACTTTGCCGAGCGACTAGGTTTACGCAAGACGAAATCAAAAGGATATACCGAGGGTTCAAGGCTGAATGTCCAACTGGAGTGGTGCGAGAAGACACATTTAAGATGATATATGCTCAGTTTTTTCCACAGGGTGGTAAGTATCTTCTAGCGATACACTAAAAAGGCTAAAATTTTAATAAAAATTAAATAGCTTGCGATGAAAATATTTACATTTTTGGTAACTACACAAAATAGCGTTTTTAAATTCTAAAAAAATATATTTAAATATGGCTTATTACATCCAGGAAATATTTTTTTATTAGCGTAGCTGCAGGAAAATCCCTAAAGAGCTGTAATTGTACTCGATTGAAAATACAGTCCTTGGTAAATCATTTCAAAGGCATCAGGGTTTCCGAACAGAATTAACAGTTGTTGTGAAGTGTAAAGCTTTCTAATTTGAAAGATTGTTCTCAGCTTTTGGGAAGCTCTCCCTACTATGCATGCAATATGTGTATGCCAAAGACATATTTGCGCCTAGTTAACGCCCCGCAAATTCAGTGAGGATGCTAGACAAGTGGAGGGCCCCGAGATAATTGCGTTGGGTTTAGCCCAGTTCACTTTTAAAAAAAAAAAACTGCAGCCTTGATTGTTGTAGCATTAAATTAAATACTTGATTATTGTTTCTCCAAGGTAGCGCTTCTTTCAGGTCTTTGTTAAGTTAAACGACTTCCTGCTCTCTGCGGATATTTACAGCAGTGCAATTGATCGATAGTTGTTTGACGAGGTCTTCTTGTCTTCCTTGGATATCGGTTGAATTGTAGCGCATTTCCAAAAGAAAGAAAATATTCCCTTTTTGTAGATAGGTTCAAACGTCTATAGAAAGCTGGTATTAGTTCGTACATTTTTTGAGTACCATGGCAGGTATTCTATTAGCGCCAGAAGCTTTCTTGGTGTCTAACTTCATGTGTTTTTATGACACGCGGTCTGAAGACAATACCGGACATCTTTGAGCGCACTATGTGAACTGTGAGTGGTGTTTTCTGTGAAAATTGACAGTCGAATATGGAGCAAAGAGTTCAACTAACAAGTTGACTTTCTTAACAGGTGTTGCTGTAATAATATTATTAATGTTATTATGTAGAGCAAGTTACTTATGCTTTTTCATCCGATATTTCTAAGATACCAAGAACATAACGTGCTGCCATCTAAGTTTTCATTAGTATGCTATACGATAATTCAAGAAATCATCTGCAAAAAGCTTAAGTAACAAAAAAAAATAATAAAAATCTAACAATCAATGGATATCGAACACAACTAATGAATCTTGCTAGTTGTAGTAATTACACAGGTATTCAAAAAAATATTTATTTTTTAAGTGACCCACGTGTTTTCTTAAGTATTTTTTTATGCTGAATCCAAAAAAAAATCATAAAAAAAGCACCGTGAAGTTTTTTCAGAAAAACACTTAAACTTACCAGAAAACTATTAATTTTTTTTTTATTTATTATTTAATTATCGATACTAGTCATTCCTGGCTAACCTTCAATTTTTCTCTACAGCAGCTTAAAACTAGCTATTTATCTAATTGAATCCCATCGGTCTTAATTTAGTCTCTAAAAGGGTGACACAATTTTCAAGTATTTTTAGCACTTTACTCTGCTTTTACACTAGTTCTCATTTCACTGCACTAGCTCGAAGGGCTTGGTTCTTCGAAGCCTTCGTTCCATATCAGCATTGGTTAGCTAACAATGGCGCTCTTGGCAATTTTTAACAAAACTGAAAACTAGTATTTTTTAAAAAAATTTAAATATTAGAAAAACTACTAGGTTTAGTTATATAACATTATTAATAAAAAGTTATAAAATTTTACGCAGAATTTAAAAATAAATTAGAAAATAGAATGTTCCATTTAAAAAAAAACATATGTTATGTCGGCTATACCAGGGGTCGGCAACTTATGGCACGCGTGCCATCTGTGGCACGCCAAGCAATTTTTAATGGCACGCGTACCTATTCAAAGTTTACACATTAATTCTGTAATCTGTGACATGTTTCGAAATTAAGTAAATAATCGAAGACAGTATTACTTTAACGATACAAACAAAAACGATATATTATATAGGTCACTAGGTATGATTACCAAAAACTACAAAATATATATTTGGAATTTATAATTTTACTGAATGCATTGGTGTGGCTTTAATTTCGGCAAGTATTAAAGATGGCAAGCCTCAAAATATAAGCCTAGGCAAAAACACAAATAAACGTCCTCAATTCAGATCAAAAGAGCCGCTATAAGGCGGTTTTTGTTTGACTTGACCTCAATCGTTCCGACGCGCGCCGCAACTCTTTTTATATTGCCGAACTTTAGTTTTTTGTTAGATTTAACTTCTAGGCGGCCCTTTGATTACAATGGGCGAGTAATAGATAATAATTTTTGTTCTAAGAAATTTAATAAACGTATTTATTGGAATTTTCTGGAAACATTATTTTTCTATATATAGCAAGCGGCTACACGTTTGGATCATTTAGTATAGAAGTAACATCCGTTCCCGTCAATAGTCGTCGAAAAGTTTAAAAATTAAAAGTACGTTGCGTTATCGCCGCGAAGAAACAGAAGGTTAACGTTCGATCATTCCAAAGTTCATGGACAACAGATTACGGTTTTGTACAGCAAAACGATCGGGCCATTTGTGTCCTATGTCGGGAAAGCGTAATTTTCCGGACATCTAGTGTTCAACGACATTTACAGATAAAACATGAATCGTCATTTAAAGATAACGCTGATAAAAGGGAGGCAATACAAAGAGCAAGTAAACAATACGAGAAACAGTCAACATTCTTTAGCAAAGTTTTCCAAGGAAAAAAATCAGGTAACTGAATGCAGTTTTAAAATTGCACAATCGTTGGCACAAAAGGGTAGGCCGTTCACTGACGGAGAATTTATGAAGCAAACGTTTTTGAGTACTGGCGAGATTTTATTCGTGCGCTAAAATCTCCGCTGGAAGTTTAAAATCCGTGATGGATAGGGTGGTTAAAATAGTTAACTACATTGTCGGTCGTTCTTCACTGATCCATAGACAATTTAAGGCGTTTCTGCAGGAATTAGAAAGTGCATATTCAGATATACCGTTGCACAATAATGTGCGCTGGCTCAGCCGTGGTAAAGCGCTCTCTAGATTTGTGCAATGTCTGGGCGAAACTAAATCGTTCTTGTTGGAAAAAAATCAAGTGGATGCTTATCCTGAACTAGAAGATAAGAACTGGATCTGTATGTTAGTGTTTCTTACTGATATTACAAACCATCTCAGTGAACTCAACTTAAAGTTACGAGGTTCAGGCAAAACAGTTCTGGATTTATATCCTGGAAATCATTCAAATTAAAAATAGATTTATTTATCAGCGATATTACTACAAACACATATAAATATTTTCCAAATTTAAAAACTTATATATCCAGTGTCAACGATAGTGCACTAATAGACGACATTCTTAAATATATGACTAATTTAAAAGAGAAGTTTATCGAGAGGGGTCAGGATTTTGATAAACATGGTCCTATGTTCGCTTTTTTAATCAAACCAGGTTTAATTGTTTTGACATATCTCTTTTCTCATGGATGGACATTAATGATTTTGATCTTCAATACATTGAATTTAAAAGCTCCGAGTTATGGAACACGAAATTTGTAGAATTAAGAAGTGTATTAGAAGGTGACTGTCAGAACCATTCAAACGAGATACTCAGTGGTTGGATGAGTTTACCAGAGAAATTTATTTGTCTTAAGAAAGTAGAGTTTGCCATGCTTACAGCTTTCGGATCATCCTATATCTGTGAACAACTTTTTTCCCACATGAGAGTGATTTTACCCCCGTACCGAAGCAGGCTGACAACAAACAACTCGGAAGCACGTGTGACACCAAAAATAACCAGACATGAACCGGATATAAGAAAACTCTCTAAAGAACTTCAAGCACAGGGTTCACACTAGGTCCTAGGACTAGTATAATAAAATTATTTGTTAAATGTTAAAATTTTTTTGCAATTAAACCTTCTAAAAGCAATATTTTAAGTTAATTTAAGTTAATTTTTGTTAATTTTAGTTGTAGTAAGTATCTATGTCGGCACGCAAAATGTTGTATGGATGAAAACTGGCACCCCTTAGTTAAAAGGTTGCCGACCCCTGGGCTATACTTTTTTGAAGTACCCTGTATACTCAAAAATAATTTTAAACTGTGCACCATAACATTCCCTAAAACTATTGTGTTTAACATTTTTTCGTCATTCCCGAAACAAATGAGATAATGAACTTTACTCTATCGTTGACTCACCCTGTACAGTTTTACATTATTTATTAAAATCTATTTTTTTCAATTTAATAATTTTCTGGCAACTTTAAGTGTGTTTTCTGAATAAACCTCAAGGTAGATGTCTTTTTTTATGATTTTTTTTTTTGGATTGAGCATAAAAAAATACTTAAGAAAACACATGTCTCACTTAAAAGACAGAGAATTTTTTTGTATACCTGTATTATTGTTAAAATATTTAAAAATTATCAAGTTTCACTAAAATCTAAGATCGATTGAAATATGACTTTTAAATCGAGAAAACAAACGCGGTCATGTGTAAAGGAAGCTTACTCCAGCCTTTTCAGCATTTGGCTAAAACACATCTGGCGCGATGAGATAAATTTTCCGAGAGATTTTCCACCGGGTTTCCTTTCCGCACTACGTTTCATGAAACAAACTTAAATCGGGTAAACTGAAATTATGTTTTTACGCATTAACCCCTTCGGGTGTGCGCCACATGCTTATTTTCAACATAATTGTTTCTGGAAAATTAAACTAGTAAATAATGATGTCAAATTTTCGTACTAATAAGGGTATTTTCTTCGTCCCTTGACGCTTAAAAATAAATAAGAGGCATTACTGAAAAATTACACCATGTCTGTCAAGTAAGAACGTGCCCGCGACAATTCATTTTTGGTAGGTGTTATCATTACATAGTAGAAGGGATAAGGAGAATACTACATCATTTGAAAAAGAACCCGATATACTTAAAACTGACGTCACCTTCGCGCTGAAAAAATTAAGAACTTGGAAGGCTAGTGGCAACTGACTAACTAGCAACAGAACCATCTTTGATTGTGTTAGCCGATACTTGTTGGAAATTCATAATAAAATTATATAAAAACAACACTATGTTTTAATTTCCAATATATTTAAAGTCACTTGACAATTGTTTCACCATATGTACAATAGCTTCTTCAGAAGTATTTTGAATTCAACGATAACTTTTATAGATCTAAAGAAGGTCTAATAATGGGTAATCCTTTAAGCCCTTTACTAGCGGAAATTTTCATGGATCATTTAGAACTCAAAATTCATCAAAACGCGGTAAGCAAAAATATTGTTTACTGGTATAGATATGTTGACGATATCATTGCCTGTTTCACGGGAACAGATAGACAACTAACAATCCTCCTTAACTTCCTAAATAATTTGCATCCTAATATTAAATTCACCTTAGAATTAGAAACCAATAACTCTATAAATTTTTTAGACATATCTATATCAAAAGTGAACAATAAACACGATTTCTCGATTTTTCACAAACCTTCACATACTGACAGTCATACACAATAGTTCATCCCACCCTTATACTCACAAAATGGCAGCTTTTAACTCTTTCATACATAGATTGTTACATATCCCTACGACTAAAACTAATTTTAACAAAGAATTCAACATAATCAAAC
Source organism: Pachyrhynchus sulphureomaculatus (assembly GCA_019049505.1). NCBI lineage: Eukaryota > Metazoa > Arthropoda > Insecta > Coleoptera > Curculionidae > Pachyrhynchus > Pachyrhynchus sulphureomaculatus. Next base: position 113,730,776 of record CM032452.1, on the reverse strand, counting down.
AAATAGCAATTAATAATGGATATGACCCCAACATTATAGATAATATCTTGAATAAAAAATCCTTTAAACAAGCAATCTCTCTAATTTATCCCACAATTAATGACAAAGGGAAAATAACTAGAACAATTTCCAAACATTTAATAAAAAAAACAATAAAATAGCACTCAAAACCAGTAATTCCTTAGGAAGTATAATTTTGAATAACAAAACCAAATCTAAGAAATCCTTAAAATCAGGAGATTATTTATTAAATTGTGGATCTTGTACTAAAACCTACGTAAGATAAACTGGTAGATCTTTTGAAACTCGCATTAAAGAACATAAACATAGTTATTTAAAAAATAGGAACAATTCACATTACGCAACCCATATTATAAACGAATCCCATAATTTTGATGATACGTTAAAAATCCTACATGTAGAAAATAAATCTAAAAAATTAAATTTACTTGAATGTCTTGAAATTAACAAACGGAAAAACTCCAATCTATTAATAAACGAACAGGTAGACTTCACCCTTACTTAATCGTTATTAGTTCTCTGAAATAGTACCACAGATTTGCATTCTTAAAATAATTCCGTCTGTAAATAATATAAGAAAATGATTAGCATAATCTTAGGTAATTAAGGATAGTTTTAAGCACTATATAACCAGTATTACTACCAAATATTTTTCTTTCTTATTTACTTCTGAAGAAGCTATTGTATGGTGAAACAATTGTCAAGTGACTTTAAATATATTGGAAATTAAAACATAATGTTGTTTTTATATAATTTTAACAACAGAAACACTAAAAGAATTAGATAACAACGGAACAGATCTGGCGCACACAATATGCCAAGAAATTTGAAGAACTAGAATGTGGCCAACAGACTGGAACAAATCTATCTTCGTTTCAATATATAAAAAACGGTTCTCCTATGAAATGTGGAAATTATCGAACGGTTTCCATATCTCATGCCAGCAAAGTCCTCCTGATTATTATCAATGAGCGTTTAAAACCATTCCTACGTCCTCAAATTTTAAGGGTAAAATCGGCTTCGTGCCTAGAAGAGTCACCCACGAACAGATTCTCAACCTTCGTCAAGTCGTGGAAAAATCCAAAGAATTCAGTTTAGAGTGGATTACTCGAAGACTTTTGACACTATTAAGATTGGAGCGTTACCTGGAAAGTTTTAACACAGATGAGGATACCCTATCACTTAATTTGGCCTTTTCAAAATCTATACGAACAGAATACAACCCCCATCCGGGTGAATAATACTTTCTCGCAAGACTTCAAACTCGAGGCGGGGGTTCGTCAGGGATGCATCGTATCACCTATATTGTTCAATATGTATAGTAAGCACATCATGAAAGAGATGTTTGACAACTGACAGGGCGGCATGGCAATACGTGGCTCTAAAATAAATAATCTACGATATGCCAACGACACCGTAGTAGTCTTGGCGCGCTCGAAAGAAGAACTCCTGTACATCATGGACATCGTCATCAACAAATACGGGCTGCAGTTGAATAAAACCAAGGCGAAAGTGATGATCATTGACAGAGTCCGAAACAATCAGCTTCACGTTAGAAACATTGCAGGGTATGAAACAGTCAGTCACTTCAATTACCTCGGCTCAGTAATAACAAACAACGGCGGATGTGAAAATGAAATACGCAGACGTCTTGCTATGGCCAGAACAGCGACCGCCAAACTAACAAAAATATGGAGAACAGTAACTTGACGCAGAATACCAAATTACGATTCATCAACACACTAATATTCCCAAATACTACATACGTAGCCGAAACCTGGACCATTAAGAAAAATGACAAGAATCGAATCAGCGCATTTTAAATCTGGGAATATAGAAGTATGCTCCGGATACCCTGGACAGCGCACCGCACAAATGCTTCTATCCCAGCTGAGCTTAACATCGAAACAATACTACTATAGTCAACAGAAACATTCTGAGATTTTTTGGTCACATAGCAAGAGGGAGGGACACGGCAGAACGGTTGATTGTGGAAGGTAATGTCGAGGGCAAAAGACCGAGAGGACAATCTCCTACACCGTGGTCAGACCAGATAAAACAACAACTGGCCTCACGTTCCTGGAAGCATCACATCAAGCCCAAGACCGAGAAACATATGCTAAAATACCATGATATCACCACAATACCATGATATCACCACGTCCTTACGTAGGATGCCGAAGAAAGAGGCGGAAGACATGCGATTCTAGCGATTCAACAAAAAAATCGGCAGAGGGAACCTTTATCTACGACACATTTTAGTAGTAGTAGTATCAGTCGATTCCGAACTTTCGTCGAAATCACGTAAAATCTAAAATGCGCTTCGGTGGGAAGCAGTCTTTCTTTGTTCTCATCCAAAGGGGCCTAAAATGACACATTCCGCTGTCGCTAAATATACGAAAAAGACGGTGTCGTTTGTGAAGAAGTGGGTAAATCATTTTAACGAGGCGAAAAACGTTGCTAAAACATGTCCTGGTAGGCAAAGTCACTCCGAATGTCGAAAAACGAATCGTGTTTTTGTTTCCACGGGACTCGAAATTGACGCTGCAGCAAAATTAAGAAAATCTGGTTGGAATGTGTCCAATGAGATCATTCGTGTGCTCATGATGCCAAATTACGAAACACATTAAAAAGACCTTTGTTGGGCGAAAAACACGTCGCGAAGCGACTCATTTGGGCCCACAATAAGATACTAGAGTGTTCCTCAGAGTTGCCGGACGCTAACCCTATTGAATACGTTTGGTTCTTTGTAAAGAGAAAGCTCAGAGGAAACACTCTGGGGACTTCGACTCAGTTGTCTCGCGAGATTCGAAAAATTTACAAAGTAAGCAGAAAATCTCGCAGACTGCGTGCCTCGAAGATCCCAGGCGATTATTGATGCAGGAGGCGATTGGACAATTTAATAAGGTATAGTACAATCCTGATTATCCGAATCGTGATTATCTAAAATCCGGCTTATCCGAAACAAACTGTTAAAAAGCAAATTGTATTCCCATTATTCGAAACAGGCGATGAGTGGTTTCCTTAACGCGTCAGGGACTCCCCGACGTCTAAAATTTCACCGCTGTCTATGTTTTGGTTAGTCGACGAGTGTTATAAGTTACTCATTACGTCTATTTTTATCGCAGAGGTAATAATTTCGTTTTAATAGATATTTTACAAAATGGAGCGTCATAATAATAAGCGTTAACGTGTTGTTATTACCTTAAAAGAGAAATTTGAAGCAATTCAACGTTTAGATAATGGTGAACTTCTTAAAAATATAGCGAAGGATTTAGGTGTAGCCGTGAGTACTGTTTCAGAGTGGAGAAAAAATCGCGAAAAACTTGAAAAATGGTGTAGCGTTTTATCATCGCCCACACAGGCACGAAAAAGTATGAAAAGTGGTGAATACCAAAAAGTAGATGATTCTTTATTTCTTTGGTTTACACAGAATCGAGAACGAGGAATACCAATTTCAGGAACAATTTTAAAACATAAGGCAGTGAGTTTAAGCGAAGAGCTGCCGGTTATTGAAGCGCCTGTAAATTTGTCTGCGACTGATGGATGGCTAGACAGGTGGAAAAAAAGGCATAGTGTACGTCAACTGAAAGTTTGTGGAGAAAGATTGTCGGCTGATGTATCTGCTGCAAAAAAAATTTGCAGAGAATTTTGAGCAGCTTATAAAAGAACATGGTTTACAACTAAACCAAATCTATAATTGTGATGAAACAGGCCTAAACTACAAAATTTTGCCGTCAAATACCTTAGCTTCAAAAAAGGAAGGTGGAGCACTTGATTACAAACGTAGCAAAAAACGTATTACTGTTCTTGCATGCACTAATGCTTCTGGAAGACACAAACTCCCATTATTATGTATTGGTAAGTCAGCAAATCCACGAACCTTTAAAAATATTCGTCGCAATTCTTTTCCTGTTTTGTATAAAAATCAAAACAATGGATAATTATATAATAATTGAATAATGGATAAACGCGACTCTATTTAAAGACTGGTTTTTTGGAGATTTTGTTCCCAAAGTGGAACTTTTTTAAAAGAACATGGATATCCTAGAAAATGTATTCTGTTACTAGATAACGCCCCCACTCACCCAAGTGCGGAGCAACTTGAAAGTGGGGAAATAAAAGCAATGTTTTTGCCTCTTACTGTAATTTCTCTCATTCAGCCTATGAATCAGGGTGTACTGGAAAATTTAAAACGCAATTACAGGCGTTTGTTATTAGAGCAAATTTTAAAGGGTATTTTTTACAGAGGTATAAAACTTTAAGTTGGCAACACTTTTTTAACTGACGGCCATTTTGTCAGCTGTCAAGTGATTTATATTTAGTTTGGTTTGGCATTTCAACATGAATAGACTGATGCCTGAACAACGCTTCCAAATTGTGCAAATTTATTATAAAAATCATGGTTCTGTTCGAAATACGTATCGCGCATTACGTCCATTTTACGGTCAACATTATCGTCCATCAGAGCAATTAATTCGATTAACTATGGAACGTTTTTGCACCACGTTTACTCTAAATGATAATACGCATCCACAGAGACGTCGTACAGTGCGTACAGAAGAAGTCATTGCTGCTGTAGAGCGTAGCGTAAAGGAAGACCCGAATCAGTCTATCTGCCATCGTGCACAGGAATTGGATATGTGTCCATCCACTTTATGGAAGATTTTGCGGAAAGATCTTGGCTTGCGTGCTTACAAAATCCAACTCGTGCAACAATTGAAGCCACACGATCACCTAGCAAGGCGTAGATTCGGTGAATGGGCCCAAAACAAGATTGCCGTTGATCCCGATTTTCATAAGCGAATTTTGTTTAGCGATGAAGCTCACTTTTGTTTGAATGGATACGTCAATAAACAAAACTGCCGTATTTGGAGTGATGATAATCCTCAAGTGTATGTTGAGACACCGTTACGTCCAGAAAAACTGACTGTTTGGTGTGCTTTATGGACTGGTGGAATTATTGGTCCGTACTTCTTTAAAAACGATGCTGGTCAGAACGTTACAGTCAATGGTGACCGCTATAGAGCCATGATTACTGACTTTTTCGTTCATCAATTGAACAACCATGATGTGCAGGAGCTGTGGTTTCAACAAGACGGCGCAACATGTCACACAGCTCTTGCCACAATTGATTTATTGAAGGAAACGTTTGGTAACCGCATAGTTTCACGTTTCGGACCCGTGAATTGGCCTCCAAGATCGTGCGAATTAACGCCGCTAGACTATTTTCTGTGGGGATATGTCATGTCGCTAGTCTACGCCGATAAGCCCGAAACGATTGACCACTTGGAGGACAACATTCGCCGCGTTATTGCCGATATACGGCGACAAATGTTGGAAAAAGTCATCGAAAATTGGACCTCCAGATTAGACTACGTCCGAACCAGCCGTGGCGGTCATATGCCAGAAGTCATATTTAAGTTATAATACCAGAAGATTATCTTTCGAATAAAGTAAATTTCATGTCAATTTAAAAAATTCATCTTTGTTTTATTCCATTTCAAAGTTCTATACCTCTATAAAAAAAACACCCTATAGAAGAAGTAGATGAAGGTGGCAATCTTACTGATTGTCTAAAAAAGATAAATTCGAAAAATGTTATATATTGGAGAGCTTCAGCCTGAAATCAAGTGAAGAGTAGTACTCTGGAAAAATCTTGGTCAAAATTAATTCCACAAGAGGAGAGACATTACTCAGAGGTAGAAACAGAAGATAATGAAAGTTTACTTATTACAAGAATATCAGGATGTGAAAGTGTTACGGAAACCGATGTTTGCGAATGGTTAAACAGTGATAGTGTGGAAGATGAAATGACTGACCAAGAATTCATTAAAAGTGTATGCAAAAATGCTAATAAAATAGACAGTGATGACCATGATGATAACGAAGTAGAAGCCACTGACAATATTCCAGTAAAAATGTAACATTCAGAAGGACTAGAGGCCCTAGAAAAAGCGTTAACTTATGTAGAACAACAAGAAAATGCAACCGCCGCGGACGTTTTGCTTATCAAACGTTGGAGAGACATTGCAGCCAAAAACAGAACTAACGCAAAACGAGTGCAGTTAAAAATTACCTCATTTTTAAGACATTAAAGTTAAGAATGAAACTGTTTTATTTTCGATTTTCCGTACATATACATAAAATAAGTAAACTAATTGTTGTATTCTTTGTTTTAATAAATACCAATTTGCAATGTTGTATTCATTCTAAACTTCTATTTTATAAAAAAAATTCGGATTAACCGAAATTTCGATTATCTGAAATCACTTTGGTCCATATTATTTCGAATAATCGAGATTCTACTGTAATTGCGCCATTGATAGCACACCAACGAATATATTGATGACAAAAAATATTCTCGAAACACATTTTTTCAAGAATAAGAACGGCCACGTTCTTACTTGTCACACTGTATGCGCCTAAATTATATACTATAAATAAAATTTATTAAATTAATGTTCCAGTAATTTTCTCCAATAATTATATTAAACATTAGAATTTAATGCAAGCAACAAGACACTTTAATGAAGATTAATGGATGAATCAAAGTTTTAGACACAGTAGAATGATGCCTTCTAGTGATTCTGGTTTATATTGCTAACAAATTGCTCCTATTTAAGTAGCTAAAGCAGCTAAGCATCGCGATTTATCTAAAAACTTTTTTGAACAATAATATTACTTTGAAGTTTGAAAATTTGAGAGATTACTATACAAATTTCGGAAGTTTCCAAACTCTAATACTCCCATCGTCACTGTTTCTTATCATACACTGCTAGATAAAAGTAAGTCCTCAGTTTTGATCTCCCTATTACTATTTACGACAATACACACCGGCGCGCCGGCGTGTATGTATTTTTTTCTTTCATAATTGATTCTAAAGAATATCATCAGTCTTTAAACCGGTTTGAAAAATTACAGAAAAAACCTGAATATACCAAAGATTGACTAATTTCTCAAAACTAGAACACTTTTAGCCGAAGTAAATAATTTTTACATACCTAGCAACCCGAAAAACCCGTACATTCCATCTTTCAGAATATTTGGTTGAAAAACAAACAGGATTTACCTAAATTTAAAAATTTTAAATTAATTTTGAGTTTTCGCCCGCCATATTGGATCCGCCATTTTGAATTTTTAAAATGTGATATATATATATATATATATATATATATATATATATATATATATATATATATATATATATATATATATATATATATGTATATATACATATATATATATATATATATATATATATATATATATATATATATATATATATATATATATATATTACAATAGAGGTTTTCACGGATGGTAGAATGTAATACATTAAAATTCCAGGTTTCAATCCGTTCGTCTAACAAAGAATTTGCACGACGTTTCGCCAAAATCTCATTTGACATTTTCAAGTGTTCTTGCAGCTACTCGATATTATGATCTTGCAGCTGTGCCACTCGGAGCTAACTTTCGTTTTCGTTTAACTAAGTAATGAGTGATTAATGAGTCGAGATGTCCGTATACCCTGATTATACGTACCTATATATATATATATATATATATATATATATATATATATATATATATATATATATATATATATATATATATATATATATATATATATATATATGTATATATATATATATATATATATATATATATATATATATATATATATATATATATATATATATATATATATATATATACAGTCCCTGGCCAAATTATTAGACGCACTGTATTTTTTTTAGTAATTTTATGTTTCTTAAGAGTTTTTATGCAATAATGGTATATTTAAACTACAATATTATTGATTTTTATTTAAAAGAATTGTTGTAGACTACATATTTGTATTTATTTTTAACATATGGCAACACTGTGTTGACAAAGTGATACATGAACGTAAATAAGTACAAACCTGTATCAGTCGCGATCGGAATCGAGTCAGGTACGGACGTGTTTCTGTGGCTTTATGGACCGTGATTGTTTGTTTAACAGTTTTATACTACTCAGTTATTAGTTTATTTTGTATGCAGTGTTTTAAAAAAGTAATTGGACTATTTTCATTATGGGTAGAAAAGGCGATCTTTCACCACGTAAAAAAGCTGAAGTGAAGGCCCTTGTGATTGCGAAAACATTTACAAACCGAGAAATATCACGAAGATTGGAGGTTTCTGAAGCTAGTGTACGACGCATAAAAAAGAAAATTGAGTCAGGGAAGGAATTAAGCCCGAAAAGAAAGAAAAGATGCGGTAGAAAACCAATTTTCACTCCACGGTCAGAGAGATGTTTGAAGAAAATTTGTGTAGAAAACAGATTTGCTACCACAAAGGTAATAAAATCACAACTCCAGGATGCTAGCGTAAATGCTTCTGAGCGCACTGTTCGAAGAAAATTGAAAGAATTAGATTTTAAGGCCTGTCGCCCCGCCAGGAAGCCCAAGTTAACAGCTGCAATGAAAGCAAAGATGATTTGGTCAGTCATCAGCGGCAAGGGCACTGGACGTCTGTACGTCGTCAAAGGAATAATGAGGCAAGATCAGTACAAAGAAGTATTACAAAATCGGTTGATTCCGCAGCTCAGAGAATGGTTTCCAAATGGGGAACCATTCACTTTCGTGCAAGATGGAGCTCCCTGCCACACTGCTCGGTCTGTTAAAGCTTTTTTGGCAGAAAAAAATATCCCTCTGTTGGATTGGTTAGGGGTAGCCCTGATATGAACCCCATTGAAAATGTGTCTGAGCTGACGAAAAGAGAAGTGGCTAAAGATGTGATTACCAACAAAACCCAGCTCCTAGAAAAGATTATTCATGTGTGGAATCATCATCCTCAAATACAGGAGACAGTACAATCTTGCATTGATAGCATGCCGCGCAGAATTAAAGCTTTGATAGCGGCTAAAGGTGGCTCAACTAAATATTGACTTTTACTAACATTAATTTCACTTTTCTTTAAAACTTAATAAACTTATGCTTTTCTAAATTAATGCTGTTTTATTTATGTCAAATAAATAGGTAATTGATTGGATAATATAAAAATAAAAAAACCGGTCAAGTGCAAGTTGAACTTGCACAATTAGTGTTCCGTATGTTGTTTTTAGAATAAAAATTTTTGTTAGGGTGATATAAAATGATCAGTGACTTCACAAAACACACCCCAAATGAGTTTTCAACAAAGTTTGTTTCCAATCTTTACTGAAAACTGGTGACCTTGAAATTTTGTTTTTTTTTATATACCAGATAAATTATTAAAGGTAATGCAATTTTCGTTCAATCTATACACTGTGGAGAATATTCCGGAATTTTTTTCAAAATTTTTTGATCAGTACTTTTCGAGATAAGGTAGGGGACAGCGATTTTTTAAAAGTAATACGAAGAAAAGTGTACGCAAGTATTACATTAAATATATATTTTTTACTCGTGTTTTCACAAGCTTTCATTTGACACCACACTCGATGACCTAGTAAAAAAAATTTTTTTTTCACTTCCGATTTCACCCCTCAAAACGAACCCCTTAAGTCAAAATTTATGTTACGGTGGTATAAAATGATCAGTGACTTTACAAAACACACCCCAAATGTGTTTCCAACAAAGTTTGTTTCCAATCTTTACTGAAATCTGATGACCTTGAAATTTTTGTTTTTTTTATATACCATATAAATTATTAAAGGTAATGCACTCGTGATAATTTTCGTTCAATCTACACCCCGTGGAGAATATTCCAGAATTTTTTCGAAATTTTTTGATAAGTACTTTTCGAGATAAGGCCCGGGACAGCGATTTTTCGCGAATTTTTAATAATAATACAAAGAAAAGTGCGCGCAAGTATAATATTATATATATATTTTTTACTCGTATTTTTACAAGCTTTCATTTGACACCACACTCGATGACCTAGTAAAAAAATTTTTTTTTTCACTTCCGACTTCACCCCCCAAAACTAACCCCTTAAGTCAAAATTTAATTCTCAAAACTACATGACTCTGATGAGGCCGTCAATTCCTATATTATTACCAAATTTCACCTTTCTATGTCAAATAGTTTCGGAGAAAATCGGGTGTGACAGACAGACAGACAGACAGACAGACAGACAGACAGACAGACAGACAGACAGACAGACAGACACCGAAGTGATCTTATAAGTGTTCCGTACGGAACACTAAAAACAAATCAATTTAAAATAATAAAACGGTACAATATCACTCGGTAATTAATATTTTTACATGAAATCTTGCAGTGCGTCTAATAATTTGGCCAGGGACTGTATATATATATATATATATATATATATATATATATATATATATATATATATATATATATATATATATATATATATACATTTAATTTTGATGAGTTCCTTGAGGAATAAAAATCGTTGAAAAACATTATAAGCAGAGTTTACTATCTCTAACTAACATTTCCATATAAAAATATGATTCGGGCTACTTTGGGGACCATTTTTATTCTTCTGTGAACATTATTGGAAAAAAGCTTGTCCAGGTAAAAAACTTTGGGATTTAAACTACCATAAAAATTAACAATAATTAATTTTTAAAAGTGTTTGGAAATTTAGAGTTTTTTTCCCCTTATTTCCCACTGTGCGGCATTGGCAGTTGATAGTGATAATAACAAACGACCGGTAAGCAAATTCATAATATGGATACATACCACAGTATGTATCCGATCATCTTTCCTCTTCTTTTCTATTACCGTCTCCAAATAGCAACCTTTTTTTTTGTTTCAACTCAGCATTCCCTCATTGGTTACTAGTTCGTGTGGTCCTTAGCGATATCATAAAATAGCGCTTTAATAACAAAAATACATGCAAATATCTATCATGAAATATATTTATGTGATTTTTATCATTGTTATCTTTCATTTTATTTATTTCGAATTTCCCCAAAATACAAATACACGAATATAAATCAGGAATTTTATGTCGGGCCTCGACGTATCTCGCAACTAATGCACTTACTGGATAGATATGCCCATTTAATGTGGGATTCAAAATAGCTGTAAATAATCCTTTTACTGTATACTTTTAATAAGAATTAGTTTTTTTTTGTATCTCAAGAGAGAGTCAAACGAATAGGGTCAACGTAGGCAAAGTTTAAAAAAGCGTTTTTTTACACAATAACGACATAGAAATATATATTACTAACAACCGCCCGCATCTGCGTTCACGTGGAAGTGTTATTTTTTTTAAAGGTTTTTTACTCACAATTTTTCGTTGATATTTCAGAACACGCTTACTAAATATAGAACTCAAAACTAAATGAAGTAGGTACCTGTACCTGACAGTGAAACAGTAGATATACCTAAATTAAGAAAGATTACTAAAATATATGTGTTGCCTAAATTCATCTCACACTATTAGGTACTTATTTAAACCAAAATACGCTAATAATATTAAAAAAATGTAAATAAATGTTTTTATTATTATTTAGTAACTATTGACATAAACATGTACCAACAAAAAGAATAAAAGGATCTTAAAACGCCGAATAACAAAAATTATAACAACAATCCACTTAAAAAAAACGTTTTCGTCTTCAAAAACACAACACCAAGGAATAAGAAACGAAACAATAATAACTATTTACAAACCAAATATTACGTGCCAAATCAACAAATTATATCTCGTTCATGTCACGTAAAAGTCAGTTTGTTGTACTGGGTATCGTACTTGACCCGAACTACACTTCCCAAACGAAGAGTCCGGTCAAAAGCGAAAAAAATCAAATTATAGATCGCAGGAGATTGATCGACAAAATTGAACGATAGCACAACAGATGATGGGATACTTTGCCACCGCGCGAGCGCATCTGCTAGTCTGTCGGTCGCGTCGCACGCAGTACAAGTTGGTCGCCTAGCGCGCGATGCCACCGCCCGCCCCCCTCTTGGTCATTTCTCTCCCCACCCCAATCTACTTAGATTATGTGATATAGTATGACTCTTGAGATTTATACAGCTCTATATAATTTTTCTGTGTCAGTTGAAATTTCGTCCTACATTTCGAAGACGCAGTTCTTGGAACAAGCTTTAAAGAAGCTGGCAGGATGATCGGCGAAACATCAGCATCGCTTTTTCAATCAATACAGGAGAAATCCAGATAAACTATATATAGCCCTATAAGCTCTGTAACCTGTGAAAGTTTACTATTAATATTAGATTTACATATATATCTTTTTCGTTCTACTTAATGGAGCTTCTTTTTTTCTAGATATACTAAAAAGACTTAATATTTAATAAGTTTTGAGCTGATTTTTTAAATAAATGGCTTTAAATTTCTATCTCCTACCACCTATTTTCGACACCCAAGTTTCAACATTTTTAAAGTGTTTTTAATAAACTTCTTTCGAAACCACTTAAAAAACTTCTTCATTATTTCTGAGAGAATAAGCTAATTAAAATTTCTAAATGGATTTTAGTTAATTAGATTTAAATTAGACTGCCTATTCTTATTAAAAGAAAGAAAGAGAAAATTCTTCTTATTTAATTTTATAAAGTTCAATTTTTGATCTCAGAAAAAAACCAGTTACAAAAAAGAGAAAAGTACTCATGAGATGAGGTGACAAGGCCCGAGATTTTTGAAGAAAAAACAATGTTTTTGCCAAAAATTTATTTTATTCTTCAACATAGTTCGTTTCAAGAGGGATACACTTATTCCAGGGATCTTCCAACTTTTGAATTCCTTTCATATAGTACGACTTTTCGAGCTCTCTAAAATATGCCCCAGTGTTCCCTTAATTTGAGCCACATCTCAGTTCTGATGAATATAGCGAATGAGAAAACAATTTACAGCTGGAGTTGTTAGCTGATGCATTATCTTGATGAAACAGCACAGTGGTTCAATAAATCAACATGATAGTCTCCGGTGATTGTTCGGTCTTTCTCAAGATAGTCAATTAATATTATTCGATGCACATTCCAAATATAACCTGCCAAAACCTTTCCAGTTGATGTTTGTGTTTTTGGACGCTTCGGTCGACTTTCACGCTGTTCCAGCCACTCTGTGAACTGCCTATTGGACTAACATGTAGTGATGTTTCATCTATTGTTACGAATCGACAAGAAAACTCCTGTGGATTAAGCCAGAACAGTGCCAAACAGTGTTCTATTTTACTTTGCGGTCATTCGCTTCTCTCTGGGGTTCTGACAGTATTTTTTCCATCAAAAAGCAATGTTCAATCAACACACGAAATTATTTTTATTCCATAATTTTAGAAAATCAAAAGTAGCCTCACTCAAACATCTGTAACTCTCAAATGTCACGAAAATTTTATATGAATCTTCTGAAAGTTGACGATAATTAAAAATCCTATAGTTTTTTTATTTGTGCTGCCATCTCTGGAAAGGTCTCGGCACTTTTCAGCCCATGGTATATTTACTATCACATATGTTGTAAAGTGGCGCACAAGAATTATAGTATCTTATTATCACAATTTGGCGATGAACATTACCACTTGAATAAACAATCAACCCGCATTGAAATCAAGGTTGATCCTGGTTATAGATAGTGCTTTAAGCAGAGAGAATCGACTATCCATTTAAGCAACTGTTGTCTGAAAATCATGAGAGCTAGACACACCTACATGGGATCTCCGATCATTTTAATAGGCAGATAAATAGCACTTCAATCCAGGTCTCGGCAAAAATAAGTATTTATGTAAAATTTCGCCGCAAATTAGGTTAATTTATCCCATTGATTTGACCTGTAAAGATAAAGGGATTCGCCCTCCTTCTTATTCCAAAATACAGCAGGTGCCCAACAATCTCTTAAGAGTCCTTATCGTCATTTATCGTATCAAAAAACAGCTTTAAAATAATTTAAATTCAAAAAGTATGTGAGATACTGCAAACAGGAGGTTAGACTGATCAGTTTGATAAATTTCTACGAAATGACGGGAAACTTTGTTAAGCGGCATGACTGTTGGTAAGCGTGATTCTTGTAACGATTTTATTCAAATTTTCAAAGAAATCGGTGTTACACGTTTCGTAGAAATGAAGCCGAATATAGTGCAGTGATAGAACATTTACATTTAAAAACGTAGACTGTAGCCTAAACAGAAAGTGAATTTAAGGAAGTTTATGGAGACTCTGCCCGATCATTCAAGACCATTTATTGCTGGATCAATGAATTTAAACATGGCCGTACGAGCACTGCAGATGCAGCACGTTCAGGATGCCCGACTGAGGTTCTTCTGAAGAAGTAGTCTTCGTGATATTGGACTAACAATGAACATCAAAAAATCAAAGTTCATGGTCATCAGCAGACAATAACACAACCAAGCCCAAATATTAATTGACAACAGCCCCCTAGAAAGAGTAAGCAGTCTTAAATAGCTTGGCTGCAATATAAATGACAGATTGGACTGCGATGAAGAAATAAAAATAAGAACTGGGATAGCAAGGACAGCTCTGGTAAAATTTTAGAAATATCTCTGTCGTAGAAAGGTGCCTCTAAGTTTACGATTCTGCATAGTAAAATGCTACATATGGCCTATAATAACATACGGGGCTGAAACATGTTCACTTAACCTAAAATCAGTGAATCGAATAGAGGCATTTGACATGTGAACCCTCCGCAAACTACTGCGAATTTCATGGGTAGATCATGTAACCAATGAGGAAGTATAGCGAAGAGCTGAAACCGAGCGAATACTGCTGCAGCAAATAAAACATCGTAAAGTCTCATACTTGGGACATATACATCATGGACACAGATATGAGGTACTAAGACTGATCTTGATGGGAAAAATAAAGGGAAGAAGAGGACCAGGTCGAAAACAACATTATTGGGTACGTGACATTAGAAATTGGTGTGGAGTCAGCCATGTTGGTGATATCTTTTCTGTAACAAGAGAGGGAGAGCTCACAATCACCTCTTGAGATGGCAAATGAACGCCTACATGCTGTAAGCGTATGGCACTAGAAGAATATTGCTGAGATGGTTGGTATGAACGGGTGCGTTGAGTGCGTGACGGATACCGTTTGTCGACTCCAGACCAAGAACGCACGAGGGAGGACATTTCAAAATCGTGTTTGGAAAAGTTGCTGCCTAATCCAAAGGACTTCTGGCGTCGTTTTGCGACTGTAGACGCAACGTGGATCGACCATTACACTCCGAAGACAAAACGGCAGTCAAAACGTTGGGTTGAAGGTTCTATCGGTGGAAAAAGTGATAGCAACTATTTTTTGAGATTCACAGCGTATTATCACGATTGACTATTAGGAAAAGAGTAAAGCAGTAACTGGCTCTTACTACGTAACGTTATGGGACCATTTGCATAGTGAGTGGAAGCAGAAGTGGCCAAGATTAACGCGCCAACAAGTGCTGCTTCACCAAAACAATGTGCCTGTTCACACATGGGGTTGCAAGGTGCACGATCTGGACCTCGAAATAGTTCTCCACTCACCCTATTTCCCAAATTTAGCCTCCAGTGACTGTTTCTAATTTCCTCAAAAAATTGCCTGAGTGGTTTTTTTCTGAAGAAATAAAAAATTTGAACTCTCACTGGACCAAATATGTTAAGCTCAATGGAGATTATGTAGAGAAATAAATGTTTATTTTTGCAAAAAATGTTATTTACGTTGTTACTCAGTATTATTAAGTTGTTCTTTACAAGACTTTTCAATTCACCCTCGTATATCTATTGCCAAAACAAAATGTTTACTAGTGAAGTAAAAAAAGCATTTGAAATTGCTCATCTTTGATTATGTTAGCCTATACTTGTTGGAAATTCATAATAAAATTATATAAAAACAACACTATATTTTAATTTCCAATATATTTAAAACTAGCCCTGCCCGCGGCTCCGCTCGCGTGGACTTGATTCACTACTATCGTCACTGCTTATTCCTTATGTTACCTAACGTAATAAAATATCTGCCATTATTTTTCCTTATCTCCTATTATTTCTCCTTATCTCCCATTATCTCTACATAATTTCCATTATCTAGACTTATTTCCGCTCATCTCCCATTATTTCTCTTTATCTCCCATTATTTCTCCTTATCTCCCATTGTCTCACCTTATCTCCCATTATCTACGCTTATCTCGACTTATCTTGCAATATTTCTCTTTATCTCCCATTATTTCTCCTTATCTCCCATTATCTCACCATAACTCCCATTATCTAGACTTATCTCTGCTTATCTCCCATTATTTATCCTTATCTCCGATTATTTATACTTATCTCCCATTATCTCGCCTTATCTCCCATTATCTAGGCTTATATCGAATTATATAGAACATATGTATAAATTTATGAAAACACGTAAATCGGATAAGTGGTTCTCAAGTGATAAGCGCACTAACGGACAGACAGAGAGACGTTGCATTTTATATATGTTATATTCTTTGCAAAATGATATTGTTCCATATTTAATGGTTTAAGCAGTGTATTGCAAGAGAACGCGCTAACGGTAACTTTTTTTCCGACTTGATTCACTATTATCGTCACTGCTTATTCTTTATGTTACCTAACGCAATAAAACATATCCTAAAACCTGGCTAGAGAACATATGTATGTTTTAAAAAAAAAGCACGTAAGATACTAACGGACAGACCGACAGACAGGCAGAGAGACGTTGCATTATATATATATTACGAGTATAGATGTAATAAAATATATATCTATAACCTGGTCAGAGAACATACGTGTGAATTTAAAAAATCACGTAAATCAGATAAGTGGTTCTCGAGGGATAAGCGCACTAACGGACAGATAGACAGACAGAGAGACGTTGCATTTTATATATATTATAGATATAGATTATTATTATTATTATTATTATTATATAACCTGGCCAAAGAATATACGTATGAATTTAAAAAAAGACACGTAAATCGGATAAGTGGTTCTCGCGTAATAAACGCACTAATAGACAGACAGACAGACAAAGAGATAGTGCATTTTATATATAATAGATTATAGATATTCTCTGCTACATAATATTGTTCCATCATTAATGGTTTAGGCTGTGTATTGCAAGGGAACGCGCTAGCGGCAAACTTGTTTCCGACTTTATTCACTATTATCGTCACTGCTCATTTCTTACGCTACCTATCGTAATAAAATATAGCCTATAACGTGGCCAGAGAACATATGTATGTTTTAAAAAAAAGTACATAAATCGGATAAGTTGTTCTCCAGTGATAAGCGCACTAACGGACGGACGGACAGACGGACGGACAGACGGACGGACAGACAGACAAACAGACAGAGAGACGTTGCATTTTATATATATTATAGATTATAGATGACTTGACAATTGTTTCACCATACAATGGCTTCTTCAGAAGTGAATTAGAGAGAAAATCTAATTCACTTCTGAAGAAGCCATTGTATGGTGAAACAATTGTCAAGTCATTTTAGATATATTGGAAATTAAAACATTATGTTGTTAGTGTTCCGTACGGAACATTTATAAGATCACTTCGGTGTCTGTCCGTCTGTCCGTCTGTCTGTCCGTCTGTCACACCCGATTTTCTCCGAAGCTATTTATCATAGAAAGTTGAAATTTGGTAATAATATAGGAATTGATGGCCTCATCAGAGCCATGTAGTTTTGAAAGTTAAATTTTGACTTAAGGGGTTAGTTTTGGGGGGTGAAATCGGAAGTGAAAAAAAAAAATTTTTTACTAGGTAATCGAGTGTGGTGTCAAATGAAAGCTTGTGCAAACACGAGTAAAAAATATATATATAATGTAATACTTGCGCGCACTTTTCTTTGTATTATTTTTAAAAATTCGCGAAAAATCGCTGTCCACCCGCCTTATCTCGAAAAGTACTTATGAAAAAATTTTGAAAAAATTCTGGAATATTCTCCACGGGGTGTAGATTGAATGAAAATTATCACGAGTGCATTATCTTTAATAATTTATCTGGTATATAAAAAAAACAAAAATTTCAAGGTCATCAGATTTCAGTAAAGATTGGAACCAAACATTGTTGAAAACTCATTTGGGGTGTGTTTTGTGAAGTGACTGATCATTTTATACTTCTGTAACAAAATTTTCTATTTGAAAAGCAATCAACGTACGGAACACTAATTGCGCAAGTTCAACTTACACTTGACCGGTTATTTTTATATAATTTTAAAATTGCTCAGTTTAGATACATCAATATTATGATTTTGTCCCCTCTGAGGTATCACCAGGAGTACTGTCTCAGTTTAAGATCTCGGAAAAATTATGCTCTTTTCTTTATGAACAATTTGAGTTTTAAAAACGCATTTTTTGAGCTCAAAATGTGAATAACTCCGATTATATAAGTCGTATCGAGACAAAAAAAAAACCAAACGCTTCGTAATGAAATTTCCAACATATTCTCTCAAGTTTTTCGAGGTCCAAAACTCAGGACAGTACTCCTGGTGATAACTCAGAGAGGATAAAATCATAATATTGCTTTCTATAATCTAAACTCTACCTATTTCATCATTATTTTGAGCTTTTTTTTTACTGCACTATACATTATTTTTTGAGAAAAAGAAGGTCGTTTAGAATTAGAAGCTTCTTCTTCTTCCTTCTTCATTGTTGTCTGTTCTTTCTTCGTAGCTTGCCTAATCGTAATTGATCGTAAGGTTATCGCTCCACCTTTTCCGTGGCCTTTCCGCACTTCTTCTTCCCACTGGTGATTTATCGCGTGCAATTCTCACATTCTTGGTCCATTCGGTCTATATCTGCATTCCACTCGCGTTTTCTTTCGAGGATCCACCTGTTAACCTCTTCCACCTGACATGCTCGTCTAATGTTGTCATTTCGCTCCCTATCCAACATAGTCTTTCCGGCTATTTTTCGTAAGACTTTCATTTCGCATGTTTCAAGTATCCTTTTAGTTTTTGTTGTGTCTGGCCGGATTTCTGCTGTGTATGTCATTATTGGTTTTATGACAGTTTTATAAATTCTTGACTTGGTTCCGATTCGCAGGTGTTTGTTGTTCCATATAGTGTCATTCAGGCACCCGGCTACCTTCAATGCTTTGTTTGTTTGTTGTCTTACTTCTGATTCGACATTCCCGTGTCCAGAAAGCCCAAGTATTTGAATGTCATTTCTTGCTCGATAATTTGGTCAACAACGAGTATACATCTGATGGATGTTTTAGATGTCGTCAAGCTTCTTGTTTAAGAGGCAGATATTATCATATTAAGAGATTTGACTGCAGAAGTGAAGTGGTCGTCTTCGTTCTCCGCCACCAGTACTGCATCATCAGCGTAACAAAGGATTGTGATATTTCGATTGCCCATCTTGTACCCTTTTAGTTGGTGTATTTGTCTTATGATCTCATCCATCACCACGTTGAATAGTAGTGGGCTCAGAGAGTCACCCTCTCGTATTCCTGTTTCTACGGGTATTGTTCTGGTTAGTTCTCCATCGATTCTGGCCTGTACCTTGTTGGCGCTATATATGTTTTTTATGACCTTGATTAGGTTATAGGGCACTTGTCTGTTATATAGTAAGAGTACAACATCTTGGAGCTGGACTCGGTCAAACGCCTTCTGGAAATCTATAAAACACATGTATGCAGGTTTATTATATTCGATGGATTTTTCTGCAATTTGTCTTATAACGAAAACTGCATCGGTGCACGATTAGAAGCTTATTAATTTAAACTATATGGAACTGAAAAAACATGTATTTAAGGACTAGTTATTCCGATTCTTTTTTTTTTGACACAGCTACTAGTGTATATATTTCATCAAAACTGAAAATAGAAATTAAATGATCTTTTAACCACTTTATGAAAATGCGACTCAGACTATAAAACAACGAGCTCTACAGCCAACTATATTACCTTGTAAACACTAATTATCGATCGTATTAAAATATGAAAACACATCTCTCATGTATCACCTATTTGTAACGCAAAAGTTTTATGAAGTTAAAATTAAAAAATAACGCTTTTAATAACCCTAAAAACGCCAATTTTATGGCCTCGTAAACCGAAAATTATTTGGAAAATGCGCCGGCGAAAACGATCATACTCTTGTTTAAATTTATTTTCTACCAGGAATATTTTGTTCAGTCAATGCTAGTAATTAAATTTTAGTGTTATGTGTGATAATAAAGGATAAAATTAAATTTATTACTTTCTTTTGTTTCTTATTTACGAGGTGGAATAAATATATCGCGTGATGATTTCTTATTTTGTATTGCTCATATTTTTTACTGTAATTTTTCCATCGGCTCTTTTAGAATCGCCTGCGGGTCAAAACGACCCTTTGCAATAAACCCTACATCATTTACATATCTTAGCTGGTTTAATTTTTGTTCTGCAGTGTAGCCTTGCAGTTAAATTTTCGAATATATCTCATTAGATTGTAATTATTTCTGATGCCAAATGTAGTTTTACTGTACAGGGTGAGTTAACGATAGAGTAAAGTTCATTACCTCATTTGTTTCGAGAATGACGATAAAAATTAAAAAATTAAAAATAAATGGAAAACTACTAGAAATAGGTATATGACATACTTAATAAAAATTGAAGGCTTCTGTAAAATCTGACGAAAAAATGTTAAATACAATAGTTTTAAAGAATGTTAAGGTGCACAGTTTAAAATTATTTTCGAGGATACAGGGTACTTCATAAAAGTGTGGCCTATATAACAGGCTTTTTTAAATGGACAATCCTATTTTCTAATTTATTTTTAAATTCTGCGTAAAATTTTATAACTTTTTTACTAATAATGTTATATACCTAAACCTAGTAGTTTTTCTAATATTTCAATTTAAAAAAAAAAAAAAAAATACTAGTTTTCAGTTTTGTAAAAAATTGCCAGTAGCGCCATTGTTTCTGAACGTGGAATACTCATAATTGGTACGAGCGTTCTATAGAGATGAAAAAAAGAGATATGTAAAGAAATTTGAGTTATATGCTACAGGGTGTTCAAAATAAATTTATGCTTTTCGACTATTTTAAATTGAAAAATCTCAATTTTTTTAAAAGGCACACCCTGTATATTATTATTTTTTTTTGTCTGATTGATTTTACAAAACCCTCCAACTTTTATTAAGTATGTCATATACTTATTTCTAATAGTTTTCGATTTATTTCAAATTTTTGAATTTTTACCTTTGTTTTTAATACACAATACACAATACACAAAATAATAATATACAGGGTGTACCATTTAAAAAATTTGAGATTTTTCAATTTAAAATAGTCGAAATATATAAATTTATTTTGAACACCCTGTAGCATCTAACTCAAATTTCTTTACATATATCTTTCTTTTCATCTCTATAGAACGTTCATACCAATTATGAGTCTTACAGCACGAGCAAGACTAAGCACTGAAATTATTTCGTGGACGGCTTTAAATTGGAGCGTCGGGCGACCTAGCGAGATAACGCATACGTTTTATAATGTAAACTCTAACATAGGGTAAAAAGTCGCGAGACTTTCCGAGAGCTGAGAGATTTTTCACCCCAAGAGTATTACATACCATTATGAAAAGTTTTAATAACAATAGATATAAGTAATTTTAGCACTTAAATCCAGTTTTTTTTTTCTCCGTTAAAGTAAAGTTTCATGGAAAATTAAGGTAATTTTTGCCATGTAGTTTTACATATACTTTTATAATGCATATAATACTCTCTATCATGTTATGAAAAGGTCATTTTTAGCATTAAAGCCCCTAAATAATTCGTCTGATTTACAAACATAGTAGTTCCAGAACTGATGTTGTTGCATTATTTGCCAAATTTTATAACTTTAACTTTTGCGAGGTAAAATCCATTTACATATTTATTAATTTCGCTCTACAGGGTGAGCCAAACTTGGCAGCTTAATAGAGGATAAAGAAAACAACAAAAGATCTGAAAATTTAGATAATACATTACCGAGTTTAAAACACCCTGGCTGTTATATAGCTTCGTTTATTACTGTAGCTATATAATAGCGTCATAAACACGCTATCTGTTTGATTAAATTTGGTAATAGTTTTCCAAGAAATATTGCCTAAGTTTCCACATCAGTATGTGTCTTGGTTAGCCAGCAGGAAATAGATATACATAGAGTTTATAGCGTTTCATTTAACAGCAATTTTTTGATGTTGCATAACAAAGTTTATATGAAAAGTTCCTTGTCGAAATTAGTAACAAGAAATTTTTATTAAATATACACCGAGAGCAAAGTTAAACTGGTATTTTTATTTGTTACATTACATTATATACTCTTTTTAGTAGTAGGTAGGTAGTAGTAGGTCTAGGTTTGGCTGGCTTCCTTGCATGCAGCTTAGTTTTGATCTCTCTCGAGTGGCTTGTCCTTGTCCTAGAGCATCCCAAGATATTTAATGGTACTACTCAGTATATATCACCACTACACCAAACACTTTATTTTTGCACTCGACGCGCGTTTCGAGAACCATGTTACCTTCATCAGGAGCGATGATTGACTGTCAATCATCGCTCCTGATGAAGCTAACATGGTTAGCGAAACGCGCGTCGAGTGCAAAAATAAAGTGTTTGGTGTAGTGGTGATATATACTGAGTAGTATCATTGTGCCAAAGATTCCACATTCCCAACTAAATATTTAATGGTGCCCAATCACTAAAACGGTATATTGTTTAGTGTGAGTTGCTGGTATGGTTTATTTTTTGTTTGGGTAAAGAAACTGGTTTGTGTTTTTATAGGATTTACATCTTCCAGCGATTCAGCCAGCTCTATAATAGGTTGAGGTACGCCTGGAGTCGTCTAGTGATCAGTTTAAAACTACAGCATCTTGCTGATGTGTCATCTGCATAAAGGGCCGTGGTTCCGTCGTGTTTGGGGATATCTGTGAAGCGGACAGCAGAAATTCTTAGGAGACTTTCCATAGCATATGGCCTGTGCTATGGGAAGTCTCTGGCCTAGTCTGGTGTCAATAGGTGAATAGTCAAACGGAATAAACCCACAGTAGGTTGATAAGTTTGTCCAGCTTGTATACGAGAGTTGTGTGATAAGTACCTGGCCTTGACCAGAAAAAAACATTTTTATGTATAAAATTTATTTTCCTTTTAGCTCGAGACACTTAGTCGTTTTTCTATCTCTTATATACCATCTAAAAAAAATACGATTTCTCCAACCCTTCAAAAGAGGCGTTAGTTTCAGCAATCACCTCATCGTTTAAGCCAATTTTTTTTTTTTCCGCCGAACCATTTTTTCATATTCGGAAATAAGAAATAATCGTTGGGGGCTAAATCTGGCGAATATGGTAGATGCGAAAGCAATTCGTATCCTAACTCATGGAATTTTGCCATGGTGATAACATAAGTGTGCACGCGTGCATTATCTTGATGAAAAAGGATTTTTTTCTTCGCCAAATGCCGACGTTTTTCTTTCACGGCATGGTTAGTAGATGAGGCTATGTATGTTCTGGCGCAAAATCTCTTGTATGGAGGTCCATTTCGCATTTTTGGTGCCATTTCTTGACCCACTTCAGGTGTATGTACGCATGTTCGGGATTGATCAATGAGCGTTGAACAGAGTGCAGTATCAGTTGCCTATATGAACGGAGAACGGACTGACGTAACAGAATATGTAGCGAAGGCGCAAGGTTGTTGTATTGACTGTTGCCTATATGGAGTTGACATGGGTGTGGTTGCACAGGCGCAGGTTTAATAATTAACAGCTGAGACAATGTCAAGTGTGCTCATGTGTGAAGGCAGGTTTGACGCTGACAGTTGAGCCAATGTTGCCAACTCAATGACGCAACACCAAATTGATACAGTGTTGCCAAACCTGTAATTGGATTGTGCGAAGTTAGGTATTATCATGACAGATGATAGAAACGATCCAATAAGTAGACATAATACTCTCCATTAATCGTTTTGCCCTTTTCAAGGTAATCGACGTGGAATATGCCACGTGCATCCCAAAGCCATAACTTTGTTGGCCGATTCGCCACGGAAAACCCACTGTTTGGACTGTTCTTTGGTCTCTGGTGTGCTATATTGAATCCATGTTTTGTCAACAGTTATGAATCGACGCCATAAATCATTCTGATTGCACTTTAACATCGCCAAACATTCTTTTGAAGTTGACGCACATGCGTATTTATTGTCATTTGTGAGCAATCGTGGCACCCATCTTGCGGAAAACTTTTTTATATCCAAATGAGTTCTTAGAATGTTCTGCACCCGTTCAATTGAGATGCCCATAGTCTCAACAATCTTACGCACTCTCACTCTCCAATCATCATATCACTATATCGTGGATTTTTTCAATCATTTCTGATGTAGTTACCTCTTTTGGACGATCTGGACATTCTTTAACCAAAATGCTTGTATGGCCGTGTTTGAATTCATCTGTCCAATATTTTATAGTCGATGACGAAGGTGCAGGTTTTCGCTTTTATCTTATCATTCGTTTTCTTTTTCAAAAACAAATATTTTATCACTGCTGGATATTCAATTTTTTCCACTGTTGTAAAATCACAAAACTTGTTCCATTTAAATGGCTGCCACTCACAAACTAAAACACGCAACGACTTGAAAATTTGATAGGATTCTTGTGAAAGGTTATATAATTTTTTAAATAGTAGTAGCGCCATTTCTGGCCAAGGTCAGGTACTTACAACCCTCGTAGTTACGACACTGAGTAAATACATATTTTTTAAATAAAAGAAAAAGTAAATTCCATTAAAAAGAGTAGAAAGCTTACCTTTGTTAATGGTTTAATCCAAGTAAAGTAAAATTATAAACTTTATATATACAATTTTAAATTTTATAAAAGGTTTTTTGTATTTTTCTCTACCTAGAATTCTAATTAAAGTATTCCATTCTCGGAAAATAATTTGAATAATCGCATCCACTAGAGAATTAAAAGCGAATTTCCGACGATAACGAATGCACTAAAAAAGGGTTACATTTTAAAAATAATCTTTTAAGTTTTTTTAATTTACACAGTTAATATTTAGCAGTTTTATTAATAATCTCGTAAAAGATAAATAAATAATGAAAAGGCAAAGGAAATGTCAGTTGCATGAAACGAATAACTGCAACTTACAACCAACATCTGCAAAAAGATGAGACGGATAAGGAACAGATGATGAGCAAAAGAAGGAATGTGAAAAACAAGAACACACAAGAGTATAAAATATCAACGGACGAATCAGAAACAAGATAAGGCAAGCAAAGAGGGGTGGATGAGTCAAAGATGATAAAAAATCGAACAATTAGAACAAAAATATGATTATTATAATGCATACAAAAAAGTGAAATAAATAGTTGGACAGAACAAACATAAGGCAACAGTGTTGCTGGATGATAATCGCAAAATTATAACAAACAACGAAGAAAAACTGGAAAGGTGGAGCAGCTATAGAACCGTTTTCTTTAGGGGCGTTCGTCTCCAAATCAGAATGCCACAAGCATCTGCAGGACCACCAAAAAACTGAAGACGACGAAGCGAAGAAGTGGCTAGCCCAGATAATGTCTCAATAAACGTATTTAAACTTATGGAGAACAACGAAGAATTTTTAGATCTTCTGCAGAAATTACTTATGAATCGGATCAAATACCTAAAAAATGGGTGGTATCTGCCTCTTTGGCAATTCCAAAAAAGACTTCATCAAAAAATGCGATGGCTATCGATTAATCAGCCTCATAAGTCACATAACAAAGACATTTCTGAAAAGGCTTTCGACAATGTCAAACATGAAAAACTCATAAGAGATACTAAAAGCAACAAATATAGATGAAAAAGTCACAAGAATCATTACAAACTTATATTGGGGGCAAAAGGCGACATTAAAAATGGGAAAGCACTCTTCAGAGAAAATCGAGATATGTCGCGAAGTACGCAAGGACTGGGTTCTCTCTTTATTTAATATCTATTCTGAGAAAATATTCCCCGAAGCTTTGAAAGGACAAACTAGTATAAAGATTAATGGAATACCTATAAATAGTATACAATGCGCCGATAATACTGACATTGTTGCCAAGAATCTAATAGACTTGCAATAGTTGATAACAACAATTGAAAAACACTGCGTACAGTTCGGACTGAATCTAAATATTTCAAAAACAAAACGAAGCAGGGGAACTTGCAGGGATCACTTATTGTAAGTGGTAAAACAGTACAAGTTCAGAAATTTAGCTATTTGGATACTACTGCAGTAGAAACAAGAAAGCTAAAGCAGTATTTTTGCAGATGGCATAACTTTTCCTTATCAATGATCTGGGCCTAAAACTTCTGCTTCCTCGCTCACTCTAAAATCAATTTCATTTAAGTTATTATTTTCTTCTTTTAAATAATTTTCTAACCAAGGAAAATAATTTTCACATGGTGGATCATGCCCTGGACACAGTTGAACATACAATGCTTTAGCCTCTCTTCGATTTTTTCTGACTTCTCCATAAGCTAAACACATCAATTTGATACTCCCGGTTAAAAACAGGCATTTTAATTAAAGTAATAACGCTTATATTTAGAATATTTGTAAGAGATAAAATCACGCCTAATTTACAACACACGGTTGTCAAAAAACAGCTTAAATTATGGAACGATAATGGCGCCATAAAACAAATGAAATAATTGAAATCGAATAGCCCGCCCTTCAATATGCATAGCCACTTTAGATTAAAGCAAAGCGTTAAAGTATTGTTTGGCTAGATCAGATAAAAGGCACGGCACAGCAAATCTTTTAACTACCGATATATCAGCAATTTTTTATCGGGCAGATTAGTTCAGGTTAACATTTCAAATTTTGACTTTGTATTTCATTTATTAAATAAAAAGAATAAATTTTTCTAACCTTAGAGTGTTTAAGCAGTAAATTCCTCTTAAGAGTATACTTTTTTAAAAAGATCAGCTAACATGAAAAATTGAAAACAAAACGCTACTCCCAAGAAATTTTTAATTGCCCGCTTATAGACTTGCTGATTTAACTTCTTTTTCTTGGAATTGTTTTAAAGTTAAAGTAGAAACTTTCTTCTAATTAGTTAATTTTTAATGCGACTGATAATCTGGAGAAATCTCCGGAAAAATAGAGCTAAGAGAAGGCTATATAACGTGTAAAGAAAAACTTTTGGATAAAATGAAAAAATTCGAACTCCTAAAGAAGTAAACAAAATAATTTATAAATTTTTTTTTACAGTCCTTGTATTCGTGAAAAAAACACTCTTTGAATTACATTCCACTCTATTTGCCATTCAAAAAAAGGTCTTTTGTTTGCACTTTAAAAAACCACACACCACAGTCTCTTCCAGCTTACCTTCTGAGAAAATTTTGACCTCTCAAAGGTTTCAACAAAAAGAGATCGCAGGACGATAAATCGAGTCTAAAAGAATAATGAAAATGCATATAAATTTAATTACACGTACTGTTAAGAACAGAACTATCAACACCAAAGTAAGGCTTATCTCCAAGCTACACCTGCCAATACTGTCAAAATAACGACAGCTAATTGCTGTTGTCAGAGTAACTCAGGTGAAATGAGTTTTTTAATTTAGTATTAATAATCTGGGCTTCGGATCTCTTTTTCCTTTTTGGCACTGAAGCCAAACAAACTTGAAATAAATATATGGAACATCCTGTATTATTATTTTAGTTTTCCTGTATAATGACACGGAACCAAAACTGTAATTAACTTCAATTTACCGACACTCTTGTGCCGTTTAACCATCGAAATGAGCACTAGTTAGAATGAACGGTAAAACAGCTGTTGCCCGGGAATACGGATCGGGTGCAAAAGGTTAAAATAATTCATTCTGAAGGTGACAATGATCTCTAATTTCTTTTTAATTTGCGTTATATGAAACCCCAATTTGCTTCACAGCCATTTTGGTATTAAAGAGGAACTATTTTACCAAAAATACCTTATTGGAGATATGCTATAACACATGATTTTATATAACTTTCAGTCAATAAATACAAAATGCATTTATTGGGGGCTGGTCTACGTAGAGGTGACATGCTACTAGTACGGTGCTAGAGATTTTTGAAGCGTTTGAAGATATCAATTTTTTTACTTTACCACGTCAGCCGTTTTTGGGAAAATGCACAAGATGTCACAACAAAACGGAGTATACGAGGCTGGTTTCAAGTCCGTGCAAAAATAAAAACTACTTATGTGTTTGGGGTGTTTTAGGCTTATACACTTCGTCCAACGATGTTCTAGTTTGTTGATCCCTTCCGAATAATAGGATTTGTCCAAGTCTGCAAAATATCCATTAGTGTCTGCAATCACCTCCTCGTTTCAATAAAATCTTTGTCCCGCCAGCCATTTTTTCAAATTGGGGAACAAATAGTAGTCCGAGGCAGCCAAGTCTGGAGAATAGGGGGGATGTGAAACGAGTTGGAATCCTATTTCCATTAATTTTGCGACCACAACTGCTGAGGTGTGTGCTAGTGCGTTGTCGTGATGGAAAAGGACTTTCTTGTGGGTAAATCGCGGGCGTTTTTCTTGCAGCTCGGTTTTCAAACAGTCCAATAACGACGAATAATATTCACCTGTAATAGTTTTACCCTTTTCCAGATAGTCGATGAGGATTATCCCTTGCGAATCCCAAAAGACAGTCGCCATAACCTTTCCGGCCGAAGGAACGGTCTTCGCCTTTTTTGGTGCAGATTTCCCCTTGGTAACCCATTGTTTAGATTGTTGTTTGGTCTCAGGAGTATAGTAATGTATCCATGTTTCATCCACAGTGACGAAACGACGCTTAAAGTCCTCCGGATTCTTCTGGAACAGCTGCAAACCATCCTTGCAACACTTCACACGATTCCGCGTTTGGTCAAGCGTAAGCAATCGCGGCACCCATCTTGCGGATAGCTTTCTCATGTCCAAATGTTTATGCAGAATATTATGTACCCGTTCAGTCGAGATGCCCACAGCACTAGCAATCTCACGCACCTTAACTCTTCTGTCATCCATCACCATATCATGGATTTGATCAATGATTTCTGGAGTCGTAACCTCCACAGGCCGTCCAGAACGTTCAGCGTCACTTGTGCCCATATGGCCAGTCCGAAAATTTTGAAACCAGTTATAAACTGTTCTAATCGAAGGTGCAGAGTCACCATAATGTTTATCAAGCTTCTCTTTAGTCTCCTGAGGCATTTTGCTTTTCATAAAGTAATGTTTAATCACCACACGAAATTCTTTTTCGTCCATTTCTTGAAAATCATCCGACTTCCTTGATTCACACGAATGCCAAACACAAAGAAATAGACCAATATGGCTGAAACTTGGTGTGCGTTCATTCAAGAGATGCTACTAACTAAACATGACCTCGATACGCGCCGGTGGTGCCATGTCTCGGACTTTGCACGGACTTTTCAAACCAGCCTCGTATACAGGACGTTCTGAAAATCGCTTAATATATTCAAAAACGGGACAGCTCCATAGCAAAAGTAAGTGTAGAGGAATATTAATAAATAGCGCTCACTGGTATTAACTAACTGGAATATGTATCAAACTAACGTATAGAAATTATATATTGATAACTACGTATCTATATCTATGTTACGACTTCTCGTTATTTGAATAGTTCAAAATGTGTTCTCTATCAGCAATTACAAATTTCGTAGTAAAAAATGTATTAAACACATTTATATTTATGTACATACATCTATATGAGTTTTCAATTTTTTTGACGTGTTGAATACAGTTTCTCCATTCGGTATGAACACGCACCATAAAAAATATATAATAATCAAATAAAGTGTAATAAAATTGTGTTGTCACTAAATTTCACCAATATCAATAACATATATTTTCTTGTACAATATTATTGCTGACAGCCATATGATTATATATATATATATATATATATATATATATATATATATATATATATATATATATATCTATCTATCTATCTATCTATCTATATATATATATATATATATATATATATATATATATATATATATATATATATATATATATATATATATATATATATTTTATTGGTCTAGCACACGTGCTGCAAGGAAGTCCCTAAAGCGCTCCAGGAGCGGCACGAGTGCGGAAAAAGCGATTCACGTTGTTCTTGAATCGCTGTAAATTGTACTCGGTGGGAAACACAGCGCTGGGCAAATTATTCCAAAGGGATGACGTTCTCCATATAAAAGATTGCTTGAAAAGCGTTGTACGCGGAGTAACAAGCTGAACCTCATACGGATGCGAAGCACCAGCGCGACGTGTATTTCTAACATGCACCGCTTTGGGAGGAATTAAGCGGGCTACATCCTTTGAACACTTTCCATGAAAACACTTGTAGAACAGACTCAAGTCGCCAACCGTTCTTCGATGTTCCAGCGAATCAAGGCCGCCGGTCAATTCCGGGTCCCCAATCAGACGGACCGCTCTTCTCTGAACAGAATCCAACAAATGCAGTGTATGTTTGGGAGCGGAGCCCCAAACGTGGAGCAGTATTCCATAGTTGGTCGAATTTGGGCTTTGTACAGAGTTAACAGTTGTTGTGGGGTGTAAAGCTTTCTGGTTCTAAATAATATTCCCAACTTTTGAGAAGCTCTCCTTGCTATGCCTGCAACATGTTCATGCCAAGACATATTTGCTCCCAAACTACCGCCCAACAAATTGAGCGACGATGCTAGGGGAATGGAGTGCCCCGACATAACTATGTCGGGTTCAGCAACGTTAACTTTTTTAGAAAAAACTGCCGGTTGGGTTTTTGTAGCGTTAAACTCCACTTGGTTACTGTGACCCCAAGATAGAATTTCTTCCAGGTCTTTGTTAAGTTGAACGACCTCCTGCTGTCTGCGGATATTCGCCTAAGCAGCCGATGTCCGAGCGTTCAAGGTGAATGAAGAGACAAGCGTACTGTCATCTGCAAAGCTATAGATTGGATTCCCGGTCTTTTCCAGCAGATCGTTAATGTAAATGAGAAAGAGAGCAGGAGACAGTATGGAGCCCTGGGGCACACCGGCGTTGATAGTGAGGGTGTTAGAAAGAAATCCGTCGACCGCCACTCGTAAAGAACGCTCTCTGAGGAAACATGAGAGCCACAAACAGAACCTTTCAGACATACCATAAGAGCGCAACTTAGCCAACAGTCCATCGTGCCAAACACGGTCGAATGCCTTGGATATGTCAAGAGCAACCGCTCGAGATGCTCCAAAGTGTTCAATTGCGTTGTTCCAAACATGTGTTACATAAGTCAGAAGATCTCCTGTTGATCTATGTTTATGAAAACCATATTGGTGATCGCTAATAATATTGAATCGTTCAAGATATTTTAGAAGATGCTCATTGATAACCTTTTCCATGACTTTCGATATTATTGAAAGCAGTGCAACTGGTCGGCAGTTATTTGGCAAGGTCTTCTTACCTTTTTTAGGTATCGGCTGAACCGTGGCACATTTCCAGCAGGCCGGAAATATTCCCTTTCTGTAGGATAGGTTAAAAAGTCTACAGAAAACTGGTGTTAGTTCCCTTGCACAGTTTTTGAGAACTATGGCAGGTATTCCGTTAGCGCCAGAAGCCTTCTTGGTGTCTAGCTTCATTAAAATACGCTTTATGATGCGCTGTCTGAAGACAACATCGACTAACTGCCTTAGCGACTGCCCAAAAGGACCTGGAATTGTTGGGACAATATATATATATATATATATATATATATATATATATATATATATATATATATATATATATATATATATATATATATATATACATATATATATATATATATATATATATATATATATATATATATATATACATATATATATATATATATATATATATATATATACATATATATATATATATATATATATATATATATATATATATATATATATATATAGTCATTCTCTGTCAACCGGACCCCCCTCTCTCCATTTTTGGTTTCGATATAAAATGATTTTTTTCGGCTCAAAATTTTCGTTGGAATATTTACTTTTAAAGATTGTATGTCCCCTAAAATAACTCAAAATGACGGTTCCAATATGGCGACTGAAACAAAAAAATCGAGCCAAAATTTTTTCAATATGAAGATAAATTACTTAAATAATGAGATATTCTAGCGAAACTAGGTACTCAGGGTTCTTTTGAGGTGTTGAACACGAATTTCAAGTCAGAAAATGATTATTTTTTATTCCAAGATGGCGGATCAAATATGGCGAACGAGAAATACTTAAATGTAAAAAATTGGCACAAAATATGTGTCACACTTTTTCAAAGAGGCATTGATGACGAATTTGAAGTCAAAAATTGATGTTTTCACTAGGCCTCATACTCTAAAAATTATGGAGCACTTCTAGGATGTTTTAAAAAGTATGTGAAAAATTTCACAGAAATTTTGTATGTTCGAACTCAATGAGAATCAATTTTTCATACTTTGGAGCTTCGAAAAATGGTCTAGATTCTATTTTTTATCTAAAAGTTCAGAAAACTTGTTAAAAAATTGTTATACAGATTTTTTTTTTATTTTTGATCCAAAAATACCCAAAAATTTCTTTTGTGTTCGACTAAAATTTTCATTTGATCAGCTTCACGAAACCGTGTTTTTTACTCGAACCGGGTAAAAATTACTCAAAGAGTTTAAAAGTGTATATACTCAATAACAATTCGCATTTATTATTTATATTAAAATAATTATTATTTTTTAGATTCATTTTTTTTATAAAACGCATCAAAAGAATCTCAAAAGTTAAAATACTGAATGGCTGAGGTCTAAAAATTAAATACGCACATCATTTTTGCCTCAATACTAAAGCTTTTTTGAAATCAATATCTGTACCGAGCTTTGCATGGATATCTGATTTTTTGAATTGGCATAAAATAAAGTATAATATACGTGCTCACAATAATACACCCACTTTAAACAGTAGTGTGATTGAGTTGATAAAGACAGAGGTCAAAAATGTATTCGTTGAAAACTGAAGAAACTGTATTCAACACGTCAAAAAAATTAAAAACTCATATATGTAGATGTATGTACATAAATATAAATAGTTTAGAACGTGTAAAAAAAACTTATTATTGATTTGCAAGATAGTAGCGATAGCAAATGTAGGCGAGGACACTGTACACTGTTTTAATATGTGTAATTACGATATTGTGTATTATTCAGTACATAAAACATTAAAATTCATCTGTCTTATCACAACAAAATTTTAAACCCAACAATTATACAATCAGGTATAGTGCGGCGGTGCACGATGCCTTGTCATTAAACAGCCATAAATTAATCACTTTCGAATTTTGTTGAATTTTGAATGGGTATATGTAGCTAAGTCTCTTTCTTAGATCGTGAAAAATACTATACATAATATTTTAATATTATAAATTGACATCTTTGACAAAACTTATTACACATACAATTTTGGTATCAAAAACTCATTTTGCCCAAATATTGACATTGGCCCTTTTAAAACTAAGTCACTGATATAAAGTATTATTTTAATTTCAAATTTCCCAAGTGTCCATATTTCTGTCGAAACTAGACATCCGATGCATTAGCGAATTCATGCTCATTCCTTTTAAAATAATTTCATTAACGAAAATTCAATTCGGTGCACATAATGTCGTAACGTTAATGCAATTTATTTGACAATTTTAATGAGGATAGCGTATAATGGTACAGAAAATTTAGTTTTAATTAGTGTTGTGCATTTTAACACGTAGGCTGAAAAGTTTTTGGTCTAACTATTTAAAACACATTTTTTTTTGCAAAATTCGACTTTATTCATGAATATAGTCTCCTTCAAGAGCGATACATACAGTCTAACGCTTTTCTAACATTTCTATACCTTTCTTATATAAAGATTTGTCTTTACCTTCAAAATAGGCGAACACTTCTTCATAGGAGCCCCCCGCGAGCATTTTTTTGAGGTCTTCGGATAGATAATAGTCGCTGGGGGCCAAATCTGGAGAATACGGTGGATGAGGAAGCAATTCGAACTTCAATTCATGCAATTTTGCCATCAGAAGTATTGACTTATGACACGATCTTGATGAAAAAGCACTTTTTTCTTGATCATTTGGGGGGCCGACTGTTGTGTCTTTAGTCGCTTCGGGCGGCTTTCAGCAGCTGCTGTCCACTCAGCTGATTGCCAATTTGGTTCCGGTGTGAAGTAGTGGATCCATGTTTCATCCATTGTCACATACTGCATGAAAAAAAATCCTTTTTATTGCGCTTAAACAGATCCAAACAGCGCTCAGAATCATCATCACGTTGTTGTTGTCCACTGTGTGCAAACGCGGTACCCATTTCGAACAAAGCTTTGTCATACCCAAATATTTATGTAAAATATGACCAATACGTTCTTTTGATATCTTTAGGGTGTCAGCTATCTCACAAAATTTCACATTACGGTCATCCAAAACAATTTTGTTGATTTTTTTGACGTTTTCCGGTGTAACCACATCATTTGAGCGTCCAGAGTGTTCAGCTGCTACTGCTATCTGTACGACCGCATTTCATTCAATTCAGCATACCAGTAAATGATGAGCGATTTTTCAGGGGCAGAGTCTCTGTAACACTTATCAAACCACTGCTTTCAGTATTTTTTCCCATCAAAAAACAGTGTTTAATCAACACACGAAATTCGATTTTTTCCATTATTTTGAAAATATCAAAAGTAGCGTCACTAAAACCACTGTAACTTGTAAACTAATAGTCGAAAAGCCATAAAATTTTGACACATATCGTTTGAAGGTGCCTACGTGTTAAATTACGATGAAATTTATTCAAAGAAAAAAAAAGAAGCAACCACCAAAAGAATGATAAAAATTCTGCGGTGTCAATAAGGCTTGTACACATGATCCAAGAGTACACTTGGCGCGTCATAGCAATTAAGTACTTACATGGGGGAAATGTCACCAGACTTTCCGACAGACAGCAGAATAAACAAAAAAACCATATGACTTTCAATTAGTGTCAACTCTCAAAAGATTCGTGTAAGATTTTCATGACATTTTGTTTATTAGTTTGCGAGTTACAGCTACTTTTGATTTTTGCAAAACGATAAAACAACTACACAAGTGTTAATTAAACATTGCCAGAGCCCAAGAATGGCTTGAGTAGTATTATGGCACATCTGCTCCGTTCCGCACATCCAAATGAGACCTGGTACATTTTTTTTTTAAATTCCGACTTGATCCCCCAAAATTAGTCCTTTGAGTCAAATTTTAACTTTAAAATCTACACGGCTCTCCTATTTTAGTGCCAAAGGACCCCGCACTCAACTTGTGAAAATGTGGTATGTTGTAACTCGGATGATCCTGATGAAAACATGAATAAAGCGTACTGCACACACACACACACACACACACACACACACACAGAGCGATCGACCGGCCGACCGACCCACAGTGGGAAAAACAGAAAAAATTTGAGACACTCCCCAAATCTGGTATAACGTACCATATACGAGTATTATATGCTGGAAGCCCTAAAAATATGAAATATGTCCATTGACAGATTTCACTTTTTTTTTTAAATAAATAAGCCATTAGTGTCAGCATAGAAGTACCACTGCTAATGCAGCTGCTACTGCTACTGGTATTGCTACTCCTACTGCTACTGTTACTGTGGCTGCTACTTCTACTTCTACTTCTACTTCTACTGCTACTGCTACCGCTACTTCTTCTGCTACTTATACTGCTACTGCTACTTCTACTGCTACTGCTTCTGCTTCTGCTTCTACTACTGCTACCTCTACTGCTACTTCTGCTACTGCTACTACAGCTACTGCCACTTCTACTTCTATTGGAACTTCTACTGCTACTACTACTGCCACTACTACAGCAACTTTTACTGTTGTTACTACTGCTATCTCTACTGCTACAGCTACTGTTACTACTACTGCTGTTGTTACTACTACTGCTACTGCTACGGGCCGTCCTGTCAGTTGGTTTTAGAAGTATGGATGTGCGTGTGAATAATAAGACTCTCAACGAGCTTGTTCTCAAGTACCCACCATCACGCCCACATCGCGAGACTCGGGCAACAGTTATATTTCTAGCTAAGGATGGAGATTTTACAAAATAGTTTAGGGGTAAACGCTCTCCAAATGATTTACATCATTTCACTAATACGAAAAATCTGAAGACCTGCGGTTTGTTTTGTAGTAACAGGGTTATTTTGTGAAAGATAGCTATTCTACCTATGTATATATATATATATATATATATATATATATATATATATATATATATATATATATATATATATATATATATATATATATGTACATATATAAAAGTTTTGCTCCCTGGACCCTGAAAAGCGATATTACGTATAGACACATGTATATACATACATGTGCGTATGTGGGCATGCGCGCGCATGCCCGTGCAACTGCGGATGCGTAAGCATGTGCGTAGGTGTGTATGTATGTAAAACATGTCTGACAGTTCCAGAAGACCCTGCAGTACGCCCTCTTCAGATGGTACAAAATGAAGCCTTCAGAGCCCAATATCTCTGATCCTATTGATTTTTGCGAGTTCTGCACACGGAGACTTTTCATCAGGATCCCCCTTGTTACAACATAGTACAGTTTGAGCCAATTTGACCGGAACTACTTCTCTACATGTTGTGTGCGGGGTCCTTTCAACTTCCTATGTCAAATTGTTTCGGAGAAAATCGGGTGTGACAGACAGACAGACAGGCAGACAGACACCGAAGTGATCTTATAAGTGTTCCATACGGAACACTAAAAATGTTCACTTTTGTGCTAATGAAAATTCGATTCGGTATATTGAACTATAGAGTAAATGACCCAATAGTTTTAACAAAAGTTTAAATGGGCCAACATACTTGACAACAACAACAGGCACAATGTCAAAGACAAAACATTATGTATTATATCCAGTTTTACCATAAACTTTACTAAATTTTACCGCACTGACTTAGTCGTGCGAGAAATGAAAATTTAAACAACTATTTAAGATCACCACTTATGTTTATTATATTACTGCTGACATTTGTTTCGACATACTGTGTCTTTTTCTGGACCAAGATATAAATTAACTACAAAGTAAGTTACAGAATATATAATGTGCTAAATTAATTAACAATATTTATCATAATACCTAATACAAGTTCAATGAATTCAAAAGTTCCAAAACTCTATTACTTTATCAAATTACATAAAAATAACTCACCAATTCGTCCATGTACTTTCATACATAACAGCTCCAGCTTTTTCTTTATCAAATAAATTGATTGAGGTTTTGACAAACTATTGTAAATTCACACCTAAATATAATATTAAAGATAGTAATGAATAGATATCAAAAAATCATTCGTTAACTCTACCAAGTAACTCCAAATTTATATCGTTTGACGTACAGAATCTTTTTTCCTAGTATGCCACCGTTAGACGCTATAATTTTGGTTCAAAGATTACTCAATAAAAATAATGGTAACCCCATAATAAAACAGGAAATATTAGACATTTTAACATTATATTTAGAGCAGAATTATTTCGAATTCAACAAGATTTATGTAAAAAAGGTTTAATAATGGGAAACCCCCTAAGTTCAATTTTATCTGAAATTTTCATGGACCATTTAGAAGAACAAATCAGTAATTCTCATCTATTTAAAAATTTCTTTTATTGCTACCGTTATGTAGATGACATATTGACATGGTTTACCGGTACAGATCGACAATTAAAACTATTTCTAGATTATATTAACCAACTACATAATAATATTATTTTTACAACAGAAATAGAAACAAACAAATCGATTAATTTCCTAGATTTCAAAATATCTAACAACATGAATCAACATGACTTTGTAATCTTCCATAAAACCAACATACTCAGATATAACTATAATAGTTTCATCCATAAACTAATAAATACCCCATCAAATGAAGAAAAATTTATGAAAGAATTAAATATTATAAAACAAATTAGTATAAACAATGGGTACAGGAGTGACTTTGTAGATAATATTTTAAAGAAAGAACAATTTAAAAAAGCAATAGGACTTGTGTACCTGCATAAACATATTAATAAAGATAAGTTTCATATACTCACTTATACCGGTAAATTGACCAATAAAACTCAATATTTTTTCCATAAAAATCATGTAAACAACGTTCCGTACCAATAACACCCTAACGACCTATTAAAAATAATAAAAGTAAAACAAAAAAGAAAATAAAACGGGTGTTTCTGAATTATGATATGGCACTTGCAATAAGACGTATATGGGACAAACAGGCAGATCTTTTTATAAAAGAATACAAGAACATAAACAAAGTTACAGAATTTAAAAAAACATATGTCACTACTTTCAATGAAGATTTCAGAATTTTGCACAATGAAAAGAAAAGGAAATTACTAAATTGTTTAACCAGAAAAAATCCTCAGGTTTAACATATTACTCAACAATCACTTTGATGGGAATGGGTCCCCTTTAAACAAACAATTGTCAATAGTAATATAATAAACATAAATGGTGATCTGAAATAGTTGTTTAAATTTTAATTTCTATTTATTAAATTTTACAAATTTTTCTAAATTTCTGTGCATAATTATTATTAAACTGTAATACAAGTTTTAATTAAAATATAAATGATTATTTATTTTAGAAAATTAACGAAATTCTGATGAATTCAATTAATAATAAAATATTTACAAAGTGTGTATATTTCAATAATTATTATCTGTTTATTAATTCAATAAAAGTTAATTATATAAATTTAATATACTCGCTTGTGCTCTTGATAATTTTAGAGAACATGTTTATCACAGTTTACATCATCCGGCTGAAGGTTTGCAACATGGAAAAACTTATTATTAATTACTCAAAAACTTTCTTGATGCTAAAAGTATCTGCATATTACTGAACCTAAATATGCTAAAATAAAGTTTAAAATAAGTTACAGTCGATCAGGTAAGAACGTATCATGCATTGTACATTAAAAAAGGTATTTATTTAAGAATTTTTGTACATCATTCGACAGTAGAAGTTTGCCATTAAGTTGCTAATGATTTAGTAGTTCGTCCAAATCCATCAGCGTCAATGATCACTTGACATATACGGGTCATACTTTCGACGAGATTTTTCTCGTATTCTTGGGACACCTTTTTCCTACGACGCATCTGCTTGATATAGAGTATCACTACACGTTCTCGATTGGATTTACATCGGGTGACACGGATGGCCAATCTAGTTTGACGCTACCAGATTTCGCTTTCCATTGGCTACGCGTTTTACTCCGATACTTGGGGTCGTTATATTCTTAAAGAATCCACTCCTCACTTTCATCGAGAAATCACCGATTGGCAGTCAACACTAATCCCTTCTTGTAATCTGGACCATTTTTTCAGCGTTCAAATTGTAGGTAAAAATGAAGAGTCTTCCAAAACCTTTTTGCGAAAGACATCTCCAAACATGGATCTTCACAGGGTGTTTCACGGTGCGTTAAACTAATCGGTTAGTGGAAATCGACAAGGCTCATGGGGTGATAACATAAACCCAAAATGAAGCTTCATCGGAAAAAATTACATTGCTCTAGTCTCGATCTATGTTTTCCTCTGCCCACGCAAGTCGTTTCTCTCTACGTTTTTCGCTCAGTGATCGTTTATTGATTGTACTCCGCCAATCCAAATCGTTAGCCCGGAGTTGAGTGCGCAAAGTTAATTGAGGATTTTAGGAAAACATGTAAATAATTATTTTTTCGTCCTTGTCCGACAGTTTTCCTCTCGAGCCACGTTCTGATACATCATCAACATTTATTATTAACTGAGAGTATTATTTCGTCCACTTGCTAATGAATGCCTTCGACTTGCCCATAAACTTAACAGCCGCTGTAGGCGTCATTTTCGGACAATCATATCGGAACACAGCCTCGAAACGCAGAACGTATGTAGCACTCCGATAATGTACTATTTAACCATAAATAAGATTAAAAATGAAACTCTTTTCACAAAGCATTGCTTGCAGGGGTGCCAACAATAACCTCAAAAAAAAGTAATTTCTTTGACCGACTACAAGTTATAGGCGAAACGCTCTTACTTGAACAAGTGTACATAGAATTTCTCGAACTTCTTCTTTTTCTTGTTCTTTATTAAGCTAATCACCTGTTTCAGGTTCGACATCTTGTCTCTCCGCCTTCAGATTGTCGCTTCATTTTTTTCTACGTTTTCCTGCACTTCTGCGACCTAAACATAATTTGTCGCGTGCTGCCTTTACTACTCTTGAATTTTCCATTCGTGTGATGTGATTATCCCATTGTTGTTTTCTTTTCAGTATCTACTCGTTTATGTTTTCTATTTTACAAGCTCTTCGTATATTTACATTTCTCTCTCTATCTCGTAAGGTCTTCCCCGCAATTTTGCGAAGAACCCCCATTTCGGCTGACTCTATTATTCTTTTTATTTTTGTTGTTTCTGCCCTTGTTTCTGCGGTGTATGTCATTATCGGTCTTATCATGGTCTTGTAGATTCTTGATTTTGTTTCGATGTTGATACTTTTATTATACCATATGGTGCTATTGAAACATCCTGCTATTCTGATTACTTTAATTGTTTGGTCCCTTACTTCCTGTTCAACATCTCCGAAGCCCGATTCCTAGATATCGGAATTTCATTTTTTGCTCGATTACCTTTCCGTATAGTTCAAGCTTGCATCTTAATGACGTTTTGGAGGTTATCATACATTTGGTTTTGGTTACAGAGATTCTCAACGATTTTGCTGTTCTATTAAATCTGTGCAATAAACGTTGAAGGTCGTCCTCTGTTTCCGCTGTCAGTACCGCGTCGTCGACATAGCATATGATATTTATCTTCTTCTCTCCCGTTCGGTACCCTTTTAATGGTCTGATTTGTCTTATTATTTCATCCATGATGATGTTGAACAACAACGGGCTCAGTGAGTCTCAATGTCGTAACCGCTTTCCACTGGTATCGGTTTTGTGAGTTCTCCTTCTATTTTTGTCTGTATCTTATTTTCTTCATATAGGTTTTCTATAGTTTTAACTACATTGCGTGGCATTCCCGCGTCATAGGGCAAGTGAACAATGGCTTTCAGCTGAACGCGATCGAATGCTTTGAGCAGATCTATGAAGCCTATGCCGGTTTAGTATATTCTATTGATTTTTCGCT
Organism: Pachyrhynchus sulphureomaculatus; assembly: GCA_019049505.1. Classification (NCBI taxonomy): domain Eukaryota; kingdom Metazoa; phylum Arthropoda; class Insecta; order Coleoptera; family Curculionidae; genus Pachyrhynchus; species Pachyrhynchus sulphureomaculatus. The sequence continues at coordinate 113,689,719 of CM032452.1, read as the reverse complement.
TATCTGCCTTATTATAAAAACCGCGTCTGTACATGACCTTCCAGATCTGGACCCCTGCTGTTCGTCCGACAATGATACTGTTTATTTTCCGAGTTATTAATTTTTCGAACACAATTCTAATTTTTAAAAAGTTGTGCCTGCTAAATAAACTACTTCTCACACGAAGAAAAAGAAAAAAATAGGAACCATCAGGAAATGGCTCTGTTTTGGAAATTGTGTGTGTTTCTAACACAATGTTTAAACAATCGCTTATTGTCAAATTTAATTAATACAGGTCAGTCAATAAGTTTGGAAAGCGGAAAACAAGATGAATTAATAACTCAAAATACATTTATTCTTTAGTATAATCTCCCTTACGCTCAGTACATTTTTTCAAGCGAGTTTAAAATTCATTTACCCTATCTCTGAAGTGGTTTTCCGAAAGACCTTCAAAATATCCATCTACGAATGCTATCACTTCATCATTTGTTGAAAAACGCTTCTCACGTAGAAATCTTTTCAAGTTTGGAAACAGATGGAAGTCAGACGGAGCCATATCGGGCTGGATCTGGGTGGATGTTCCAACAATTCGTACTTTAATCAGGTTAGTTTTGCCGTTGCCGAAGCACCTCTGTGAGCAGGTTCATTGTCATTATGAACGATAATCTTTTTCTTTTGTAAACCGGGCCTTTCCTCACGAATTTTTTCATCCAGCTGGTCCAAAAGGTTGCAATAATACCCTCTGGAAATTGTTTTACCGGTTTGAAGGTAATCAATTAACAAAATTCCTTTTGAATCTCAGAAAACTGATGCCATATTTTTTTTGGACGACTTTAACCACTTTGGCTGCTTTGGATCTGAGTAACAGGACTCAGTGCACTGTGCGGTTTATTGTCGCCGTTCAGAAATATAGTAGAAAACCCAAGTGTCACCCATAGTTAGAAATTGATGCACAAAATCAGTTTTATTCTTTATGAAACGAGCCAAATATTATTTAGAAAGTTTCTCTCGAGTGTGTTTTGGCGATGGCGATATTAGCAAAAGTACCTATCTTGTGAATAGTTTCCTCATACCCAAAATATTAGTTAAGATCTCATCTACTGATCCATGTGAGATGCCTATGGCTTCAGTTAAATCATCCATGGTTAATCAATGGTCTTCCATTACCATATTTTGTACCTGCACAACAATTTCTGTAGTTTTTGGACGTCCTGAACATGGATCATCATTGACGCTCGTACGACCACGTTTAAACTCTAGAGTCCATCTATGAACAATTGGAAATGAAGGAGCAGACTCCTTTAATAGTTTCACGGACTTCAGTTGCCGATAAGCTTTCCAAAATTTTATTACTAGACGTTATTTGAATTTTTCCATTTTAAAAAACTACTCAAACACGTCTACTTTAACCAGCTGATAAACAATGAATTACTTGACAGATCTACTTGAAATTTAGAGTATGTCATATGACAGATGAAGCTTCAAAATAGTGTTCAATATTTGGTTCAAGTGGTGCCCGATAGGAGTCGCTTTCAAAACTTATTGACTGACCTGATATACTATAACTTATCTAAAAAATATTAATCCAGAATTCAATAAAAATATCGTAGATATCTTCAGAGTTTTCTGAGTATTTTTTGAAACATTCGCGAACAGCAGAATGTTGTTTTGATAAATATGTGAACTGTTCTTTATAAAAAAAAATTTGGGACGAAACGCAACAGTAAATATTCTCTCAAACTCAAACCTCAAACTTTGTGCCTGCTAGAACAGACTGGTGTATTTATTTATGCCGTTTAGTCCAGGATTCAAGCTTGCTGTTTAAGCCTTTTTAATTACTTTTCACTGGTAAAATATCATTGTTAAACTAATCTAAACTTTACGGAACTCATTTATCCCTATCGAATTTTCTTCCACTTATTTTAGAGAGCAGAAATTTGAACAAGTTTGCACTTTAAAAACCTATTTAAACTTTTGATTAGATAAAATAATGGCAAATTTTAGATTTTAACTTAAGTCAGGGTTTACTACCTAATTTGAAGATTTCCTAGGCAACTAAAACTAAGAAAATAATATTAAGTCCACTTAAAAAAATGATACGAGGGTCCTATGATAAGTACCTGACCACGGCCAGAAATGGCGCTATTACTATTTAAAAAATTTCGTAAATATAATCTTTCATAAAAAACCCGTCAAATTATTTTCAAATCGCTGGGTGATGCAGTTTGTGAATGGCAGCCATTTAGCAGTCCGAGGACGGCCAGGCCTCCGAGGCCAATTTTTGAAGTTAAACTCTTGTAACTACTTTTGTGTAAATGATACAAATTTCAGATTTATTGACCTTTAATAATATCATTAATAATAACCATGTCTGCTTTAAAACTGAAGAAGTTTATTTACCTCCTGTTTTCTGTAGACTTTTCAACCTATCTTACAGACAGGGCATATTTCCTTGCTGCTGCCACCGTTCAGCCGATACCTAAAAAAGGCAAGAAGACCTTGCCAAATAACTACCGACGAGTCGTACTGCTTTTAATAATATCGAAAATCGTGGAAAAGGTTATCAATCAGCATCTTCTAAAATATATTGAAGGATTCAACATTATTTGGCTTTCGTTAACATAGATCAACAGGAAATCTTCTGACTTATGTAATACATGTTTTGAACAACGCAACTGAACACTTTGGAGAATCTCGAGCGGTTGCTCTTGACATATCCAAGGCATTCGACCATGTTTGGCACGATTTAGTTTATGGTATGTCTGAAAAGTTCTGTTTGTGGCTCTCATGTTTCCTCAGAGGGCGTTCTTTACGAGTGGCAGTCGACGGATATCTTTCTAACACCTTCACTATCAACGCCGGTGTACCTCAAAGCTCCATACTGTTTCCTACTCTCTTTCTCATCTACATTAACGATCTGCTGGAAAAGCCGAGAATCCACTCTACAGCTTTGCAGATGACAGTACGCTTATCTCTTCATTCTTGTTGAACGCTCGGACATCGGCTACTCAGGCGAATATCCGCAGACAGCAGGAGGTCGTTCAGCTTAACAAAGATCTGGAAGAAATTCCATCTTGGGGTGACAGTAACCAAGTGGAAGTTAACGCTACAAAAACCTAGGCGGCAGCTTCTTCTAAAAAAGTTAACGTTGCTGAACCCGACATAGTCATATCGGGGCACTCCATTCCCCTAGCATCATCACTCAAGTTGTTGGGCGTTAATTTGGGAGCAAATGTGTCCTGGCATGAACATGTTGCAGGCATAGCAAGGAGAGCTTCTCAAAAGTTGGGAATATTATTTCGAACCAGAAAGTTTTACACTCCACAACAACTGTTAATTCTTTACAAAGCTCAGATTCGACCAACTATGGAATACTGCTCCCATGTTTGGGGCTCCGCTCCTAAACCAACACCGGCTGCCTTGATTCGTTAGAACGTTGGAAGAACGGTTGGGGATGTGAGTCTGTTCTACAAGTATTTTCATGGAAAGTGTTCGAAGGATGTAGCCCGCTTAATTCCTCCCAGAGTGGTGCATGTTAGAAATACACGTCACGCTAATACTTCACATCCGTATGAAGTTCAGCTTGTTACACAGCGTACAACGTTTTTCAAGCAGTGTTTTATATGGAGAACATCATCCCTTTGGAATAATTTGCCCAGGACTGTGTTTCCCACCGAGTACAATTTACAGCGATTCAAGAACAACGTGAATCGCTTTTTCCACACACATGCCGCTCCTGCAGCGTTTTAGGGACTTCCCTGTAGCACGTGTGCTAGACCTTTAAAAAAAAAAAAGCTCAAAGTGCACGGTTCTACTTATAATAACCTTAACTACTGTTCCGGACAGGAGGGTCTCTTAGGCCTTTCTATATAAAAACCATATTAGATGTTTCAAGAGAACGCGCCAGTGGGCAAATAATATGTGATTCCACTCTCCTATACGATACCAGTGGAATTTTGACTGTGTGTAGGGATGAGTGGTGGACTACGTTCTTGTGGTAAATAATTCCCTATATACGTTTATAAATCAGTTCAACTGTAGTGTTCGAGTAAAGCTGACTACCTGTGTTTGTTCTTACACAATTTCAAGTGAAAGGAAGCTACCTATTGCTGAATGTTGGGGAATGAATGGACCCGTCCGCAGAGTGTTAAATAGGACAACTTTTGTGATTTGACAACAGTGAAAAAAATTGAATATCAAGCAGTGACAAAATATTTGTTTTTGGAAAAGAAAACGAATGACGAGATAAAAGCGGAACTCAGTGGAGTTTCTGGGGACTCTGCACCTTCGTTATTGATCATAAAATATTGGACAGCTGAATTCAAACGCGGCCGTACAAGTATTTTTTATGAAGGTCGTCCAAATGAGGTCACCACATCAGAAATGACTAAAAAATCGACAATATAGTGCGTGAGATTGCTGACGATAATATAAAAAAAGAGAAATACTGGAATCTATTAAAATCCAAAAAAATAGGAATGCAATAAACGATAAAAGAGACATAAAAAGCATCCTAAAAATACACCAGTCAGTCTTGTGAACACCGTAGACGGGTCACTTGATATAAAAATGTAATAAATAAAATAAAATCAAATTATAATTTTAATATATGTGTGTATATGTTGGGTGGAGGTTTAAGAGTTTGCGTTTGTGGTAAGTTCATATTATAAACGTGCTGTAATTTTAAATACTTAACATCTAAATGTATTTTTCTAGGATATTTTAACTCTGATGAAAACCCATTAAGAAGGTCGAAACGTTAGTAAATAAACAAATACTTAAGCAATATTCATTCATTAATAGACCAAAAACCAACTTACTAAATACTAAGTTATTTATTTTTAATCCCATTTGATTTTGTCTTAAACAACTTATATACGAGTCGGAAAACTTTAAAAAGTTAAAATCAACAAATTAACAACTTTTAAACAACAAAGTCTACCTCATGTTAAATTTACAAAGTCCCTGAAGTTAGCTTCAAGGTATTTTAAATTGGAACCGGCATGCAGAAATGTAGGAAACCTACGTCAAACAGGATACAAAATTAAATTGACAAATGGCTTTAAAATCCTCCAGAGACACGAAAATAATGAATTTTGGGGAATTTACTTATTCCTTTCTCCATTTTTGTATTTTTACTGCAAAGTTCTGTTTAAGGAACGTGTAAAACAGGCAGAAGTCTGGCTTAGGAGAAAGTGGGGCTTCAGTTGTGATGAGGTTGACGACCAGAAGGAGTTCATTTTTTCATATTCTGTGCTCAATTTTTTTCATATTGGTTGAATCATCTCTCTCTCTATTCGTTTCCTCAGTCTTGAGGGTCGTGATCTCTATGGAATGACTTCACTGTTCTGTTCACTATTTCTCTCCATTTCTCTCGATCTTCTGCCAAGTGCAACGATACATGGAGTGGTTGATCCATAACTTGTTTTATTTGATCTGACCATCTTGTTGGCGAACGGCCTCTACTCCTTTTACCCTGGACCTCTCCCATTATTATTAGCCGGTCTACATTATTGCCTAGCCTTCTAGCTACATGTCCAAAATACTGAAGAATTCTTTTCATGCATAGTGATGATAACCTTACAGTTACATTTAGTTTATTCAGTATAGATTGATTAGTTCTTCTGGCGGTCCAGGATATTCTCAACATCCTCCTATACCACCACATTTCAAAGGAATCAATAGATTTACGTTCTTTTATTCTAAGTGTCCAGGATTCTACACCATATGAAAATATTGGAAGTACTAAGGTCTGTACGAGATTTAATTTCGTTCCTTTAGTTATGTACGGACTTTTCCATATCTTATTAAGTCTCGTCATAGCATTTCTTGCTAGGGATATTCTTCTTTTTATTTCATTCTCGCATCCTCCCATACTAGTTACGGATGATCCTAGATATACAAAGGTTGTTACTCTCTCAATGCCATTGAGTAATCAGATCTTACTATTTGGTCAGACTTATCGACTATCATCAGCTTCGTTTTGTCCCTATTTATGGTCAGACCTAGTTTCTCACTTTCTTGCTCTATCCGATTTAAGAGTGTAGCCATCTCTTCCTCGGTCGCTGCAAATATGGTGGTATCATCAGCGTAACGCAAGTTGTTTATTCGCTCACCTCCTATTAGGATTCCACCATCCCATTCATTCAACGCATTTCTCATTATAAATTCACCATAAACATTAAATAATGTAGGAGACAGAACACAGCCCTGTCTTACACCTCGTCGAGGATGAAACTGATCGGATATTGTATTGTCTATTCTCACCACTGCAGTGCTGTCCAAGTAGAGGTTTTTAATCAGTTTAATCAGATGATAAGGAACACCCATTTGCTCTAGTACCTCCTAAAGCTTTTTCCAGTTGACAAAATCAAAAGCCTTATTATAGTCTATGAAGCACATTACCATAGACACAATATACTCTCTACATTTCTCTATCAATTGTCTTATGTTAACAATCTGATTTCTTGTGCCTCGTCCTTTAACGAATCCCGCTTGTTCTCTAGAGATTTGTTGGTCAACATAATACCTTAAACGACTATTTATGATATGTAGCATTACCTTACTTGAATGTGATAATAGAGATAATGTACGATAATTATGTTTCTTATGTAGTGGTATTATTATAGAGGTCGTCCAATCTTTCGGCCATATTCCAGTTTTCCAGATGTTATTACATATTTTATAGATCATCCCCACTGTGTCATGATCTAGTTCCTTAAGAATATTATTGCTTTTCAGTTTCTTAACAGCATCCTCTACTTCACTCCTCATTATTTCAGGTTCTTGCTGCGTGGTATTGATCTGTTGGTGTATGTCTTGTTCTTGTGCATCATAATAAAGATCTTCACAATATTCTCTCCATCTGTCTATTATTCTTTCTTTCTCTGTAAGCAGTGTTCCATTTTTATCCTCGATTGCCCAAGTTTTAGGTTTGAAATCCTTATCTATCTCTTTAATTTTTTTAAAAAGATCTTTAACTTGATTTTTCTCTGCATATGCTTGCACTTCTTTACATTGGTTATTGAGATATGTATTCTTATCTTGTCTGCAGTTCTTCTGTATAAGTCGGTTTAAATCTTGGTACTCTTTTATCTGCTGATCATCGTTTAATCCAGTTTTCTTTACGTTTTTCCTATGCTCTATAAGTTGCCATGTTTCTGCAGACATCCAAGATTTTTTAATACATTTTCTTACTCTTCGGGATGCTATTTCTTCGTGGGCATCTTTTATCGATGTTTTCACTTTGTTCCACATCTCTTCATTATTTCCAGGATCTTCATTATATTGGATATTTCGGATATTTTTATTTACTAGTTCCGTAAATTGTTGTTTTTCTAGGGGGTATATCTTCATTCGTTGCACCTTTATATTTTTTTGAGAAGCTTTGAGTTTAATACGAAGAACTGTAACTAGAAGTTGATGGTTGGAATTACAGTCTGCTCCTGGGTAAGTTCTCGTGTCCAGTATAGATGATTTCCACCTTTGGCTTATCATTATATAATCTATTTGATTTCTGTATCGATCTCCTGGAGATTTCCAAGTATAAAGACGGCGGATATGATGTTTGAACAGGGTATTGGTGATAGCCAGTTTATTTAGTATACAAAAGTTGATCAATTTCTCACCTCTAACATTTCTCTTCCCCATTCCATACAGCCAAATAACATGTCTCAGATGGTCATCATTCTTTGTTTCCCCAATTTTCGCATTTAGATCTCCTACAAGCAAGGTTGAATCATAAGTTATAGTTATTCTCATTCCGCATCATGTTCTCCTTTAAAAGTAGTATAAAAAAGGAGGAGGGAAAGCTGCACCCCTGTCTCAATCCTCTAGTGATGATCCGTGAATCTCATATTATGACTGAATATTACAATTATAATTTACACAGAACTAAGGTATCACAGGCCTTCGTCAGTTCTTTTCGTCAATTTATGTAACTGTAAAGATATACTCTACATTTAACGACCTCCTATAAATCCTCTGGCTGTTCTAGTTCATATTCCCAATATTTATCGTCAATATATGTAGCTTTTTAATATTTTCCTGTAGAGTCAGATGTAAGAAGCTTGAAATTTTTTGACAGTGTTATTCCGAAATTTGTACTAATCCTTTTTAGCATTCGGCCTATTTTATTTGCCATTTCTATACGAGAATTATGAATGATTGAAAATACCAATCTTTTTTTTTTTTTTTTTTTTTTTTTTATTGGTCTAGCACACGTGCTGCAGGGAAGTCCCTAAAGCGCTCCAGGAGCGGCACGAGTGCGGAAAAAGCGATTCACGTTGTTCTTGAATCGCTGTAAATTGTACTCAGTGGGAAACACAGCGCTGGGCAAATTATTCCAAAGGGATGACGTTCTCCATATAAAAGATTGCTTGAAAAGCGTCGTACGCGGAGTAACAAGCTGAACCTCATACGGATGCGAAGCACCAGCGCGACGTGTATTTCTAACATGCACCGCTTTGGGAGGAATTAAGCGGGCTACATCCTTCGAACACTTTCCATGAAAATACTTGTAGAACAGACTCAAGTCGCCAACCGTTCTTCGATGTTTCAGCGAATCAAGGCCGCCGGTCAATTCCGGGTCCCCAATCAGACGGACCGCTCTTCTCTGAACAGAATCCAACAAATGCAGTGTATGTTTGGGAGCGGAGCCCCAAACGTGGGAGCAGTATTCCATAGTTGGTCGAATTTGGGCTTTGTAAAGAATTAACAGTTGCTGTGGGGTGTAAAGCTTTCTGGTTCTAAATAATATTTCCAATTTTTGAGAAGCTCTCCTTGCTATGCCTGCAACATGTTCATGCCAAGACATATTTGCTCCCAAACTAACGCCCAACAAATTGAGCGACGATGCTAGGGGAATGGAGTGCCCCGACATAACTACGTCGGGTTCAGCAACGTTAACTTTTTTAGAAAAAACTGCCGCTTGGGTTTTTGCAGCGTTAAATTCCACTTGGTTACTGTCACCCCAAGATAGAATTTCTTCCAGGTCTTTGTTAAGTTGAACGACCTCCTGCTGTCTGCGGATATTCGCCTGAGCAGCCGATGTCCGAGCGTTCAAGGTGAATGAAGAGACAAGCGTACTGTCATCTGCAAAGCTATAGATTGGATTCCCGGTCTTTTCCAGCAGATCGTTAATGTAAATGAGAAAGAGAGTAGGAGACAGTATGGAGCCTTGGGGCACACCGGCGTTGATAGTGAGGGTGTTAGAAAGAAATCCGTCGACCGCTACTCGTAAAGAACGCTCTCTGAGGAAACATGAGAGCCACAAACAGAACCTTTCAGACATACCATAAGAGCGCAACTTAGCCAACAGTCCATCGTGCCAAACACGGTCGAATGCCTTGGATATGTCAAGAGCAACCGCTCGAGATTCTCCAAAGCGTTCAATTGCGTTGTTCCAAACATGTGTTACATAAGTCAGAAGATCTCCTGTTGATCTATGTTTACGAAAACCATATTGGTGATCGCTAATAATATTGAATCGTTCAAGATATTTTAGAAGATGCTCATTGATAACCTTTTCCATGATTTTCGATATTATTGAAAGCAGTGCAACTGGTCGGTAGTTATTTGGCAAGGTCTTCTTACCTTTTTTAGGTATCGGCTGAACCGTGGCACATTTCCAGCAGGACGGAAATATTCCCTTTCTGTAGGATAGGTTAAAAAGTCTACAGAAAACTGGTGTTAGTTCCCTTGCACAGCTTTTGAGAACTATGGCAGGTATTCCGTCAGCGCCAGAAGCCTTCTTGGTGTCTAGCTTCATTAAAATACGCTTTATGATGCGCTGTCTGAAGACAACATCGGGCATCCTTGACTGCAATATGGGAATAGTAGGTGGTGTTTTTCCTTGGAAATCGACAGTAGAATGTGAAGCAAAGAGTTCAGCCAACAAGTTCGCTCTCTCCACAGGTGTGGTTGCAATGGAATTATCTGGCCGTGTGAGTGGTGGTATGGTGGATTTGGTAAAATTTTGACTAACTGCCTTAGCGACTGCCCAAAAGGACCTGGAATTGTTGGGGCAAGTGAGAAGTTTGTTTCTAATTCGTTGATTGTGTGCCTCCTTGGTTTCGTCGATAATTCCCTTGCATCTGTTCCGGGCATAAACAAAGATGTTTCGACCAGATACTTTTCCAATGATCTGTGAGTTCTTGTTTGTTTGATGGTTCGGTCACTGCTGTCTGTTTGCTGTGCATAGTTTTCCGGTAGCACTGTGTTTGGCTTCTTCGGAAGGGGTTGTTGGTATCTTTCCTCTCGTTTGGTTCTTTGTATCTACGAAGTCTTGCGGCATATACGGATAATTTTTGTTTCAGAGTATCCAGGATTTCTGGCAGCGTTCTGTTGGGTGGTTCAAATAGGTAATACGTTTTTTTTTTTCGAGAATTACCGTACGTACCTTGTCGCTCACATTACCCTGCTCTTTCGTCTCCTTCCGTTGTTTTTATTATTCAAAGATTTCTAAAAGGAAATGTAAAAGATAAAAATTAATGGAAATACGACATTCATTTACTTTATAGAGTTATTTCGTCAATAATGTTTCAAGGATTTACATTTTTCATATAAGGTAAAATATTTAGTGAACGATTACTTGGAAAATTGCAAAGAAATATCTTTTTAATAAGGTGTAAGCTTGGTTGCAAATGACTACTAAATTCTTTTTTTTTATCCTCGGATTATTAATTTGCAAACATGCCACTCTCATTGCGTACAATTAATGCCGATAGAATATAGTTGCCAATAACATCGAAGATGTGCCAATTCTAATCAATAACCTGAATGATATTGGCGAGGAGTATGGTCTCGTGTAAGTATTGGGAAAACCAAAATGATGATGATTAGTAGACACTCCCAAGAGGATGCATGTCCCTTTATAAAGGATCAGGAGATTGAGAAAGTTACTAAATTCAAATATCTTGGCTCAGTCGTCAATAAACGATGGGATTGTGATGGGGAGGTTAAACTGCGGATTGACATGGCAAAGGATACCTTTGTAATGTTGAAAAATGTGCTTCTTCAAAGAGAATTACCACTCGCCCTGCGCCTACGCGTAATAAAATGTTATGTCTGGGTGGCGCTCTTATATGGTGTAGAGCAGGGGTCGGCAACCTTTTAACTAAGGGGTGCCAGTTTTCATCCATACAACATTTTGCGTGCCGACATAGGTACTTACTACAACTAAAATTAACAAAAATTAACTTAAATTAACTTAAAATATTGCTTTTAGAAGGTTTAATTACAAAAAAAGTTTAACATTTAACAAATAATTTTATTATACTAGACCTAGGACCTAGTGTCAAACCTGTGCTTAAAGTTCTTTAGAGAGTTTTGTTATATCCGGTTCATGTCTGGTGATTTTCAGTGTCACACATGCTTCCGAGTTGTCTGTTGTCAGCCTGCTTCGGTAGGGGTTTAAAATCACTCTCATATTGTAACCTGTGAAATTGTCCTCAGTTTGAGGCATCTTTTTTTTGTACCCTGTGAGAAAGTTGTTTGTCCCACGCTTGAGCGCAATTTTGTAAGCTTTTTAAAAGTGTTTAATTGCGCCCCACGTAGGCTGCGTCTTTTTGTAACATTGTAACTTGCCCGCACGTTGTGGTGTCATTTTGTAGCCTTTTTAATTTTTGTTGCCCCAAGCTTGGGCGTAATTTTGTACCGTGTGAACTTACCCGCTTTTTGAGGCGTTGTGAAAAGTTGTTTTTCCCCCGCTTGGGCACAATTTTCTTGCAGCCCCGCTTTAATTTCTGATAATAAATTGAGTGAAACCTGATTTTAAAAGAACTAAAGAAATTAAAGAAACACTAGCTCAGTTTTCCTTGGTAGAGAGATATGGGTAAGAGATAATTGTCTTACGTCTTTTTGGAATTATTTTCTATTTTTAAAAAGCTTTAGCTGTACAAATTTTGGGCACCATCCATTTTAAAATAGAAAGGATCTAACTTCAGCTAAAAAAATGGAAAAATACTGAAAGAATGTATTCTTGGTAAATAAAAAAAATCAGTTTGGTACAGCCGTTCTTGTCCTGAAAAGTAGGATAGGTATTCAGTGAGACACTAGCTTTAATCAACAAAAAAAAGAGAATTTATTCATGTTTTTTTAAAATAAAAAGTTCCAACCTTTGCAGTTCTACAAAAAAAAAATTCTAGCCTAACTAGTAGTTATTACATTTAAATCCTGAACTATGATAACCCCCGAAGACGAAAAATAGTGCTTTACACTTCACTTTTTAGTCTGTTTTAAATTGCTGTTAAGGCACTACTCTGGAATAAGTCTATTGAAGGAAGTTTTGGGTAACTTACTGTTCTTATTCCTGCTTTGATGGCATTCGACCGATTTCACACTTTTCTAGCTAACACTTTGAAAGCCCACTACGGCATTTAGTTAAGAAACTGGTACTTTTACTTAGCTCGCATGATGGTTGTTCTGAGCTTTTTTTTTGTAGCTCAGTCGAAGGAAGCCTACTTGGCGGCTCTGATGAAAATTAGCCTGTCGGCTAGATGGTACTAAGCCTACTCGGCGGCTAGATGGAAAATAGCCCGGCCGCGGCTAGATGGAAAACAGCCTCTACAGTCGGTCTTCAGGCCCTTAAATAAACCATCCAAACTCTCCGGTAATATGGCGACGCCGGAACTAAAACAGCGGATACACACTTTTCACCAATCGCGGCGTGGCGGTAGGTTCGGTCAGGAACCCGCACAACACACTATACCGAACGTCTTGGAATCTCTGTTTAATATACCGTTCGATACAAAAATGAAAATAAATACAATCTGAAGTGAAAAATCAGTAACATTACATGGTCTTAAAATCTAGGAAAAAATGAATGTTACATTTACCCCCTTCCAAAAAGAAATAGACTACACTAGTCTATTAAACTTAGGCTACTTATGAAAAGGTACAAAATGGTACACTATCACTTAATACTAAGGTCAGAACTTAAAACAAAAGTACAGACTTCGGACCTTACTACTAGACTTAATTCAATTAAGCAGTAATATTAAGTACAATGAAAACCAAATAAAAATCTTTGCATGTACACAAGAATCTTATAACTAGACTTAACTTAATTAAGCACTAAGGTTAAGTACATCAAAAGGTAAATAAAAATCCTTGCATGAACATAAGAAATACCTGTTCAAAGTAACAATCGCGGTCTTCTTATATAAAAGAATCAGCTCTATTATTGTTACCAAACCAAAAAAAAATATAACTTTGTCTAGACTCTTGTCTAAATCAAAAAAGTGAACTGAAATAAAATATGAACACCCCCCTTAAAATCTTTTAAGGATTGTCTGAAAATTTTTTATTTCAGCAAAAGAAATTTATAAAAATTCTTAAATAAAGAAAAAAAAATAAAAAAATGATTCTAGTGCAAACACTTACACTAAAAGAGAAAGTCTTGGAAGACCATTTTAGCACAAGGCTAAGAAAAACATCTGGATGTAAATCCAGACAAACGCTCGTGAAAAATCGCCATCAATGCTCTAGCTCATCGCTAAGAGAACATTCCAAATCTAGTATCACTACTAGTCGCACTCAGAGAATAATCGCACTCTACATCGCAATGTCGACGTCCTAAGACGTCCAGACATGCTAAAATCGCTAGGGAAAACGCTCTGGTATATCGCCAGATAAAACCTCGGCTGCTCGCCAAGAAAACACTCTGGTATATCGCCAGAAAAAAAAACTCGGCTCCTCGCCAAGAAAACACTCTGTAAATAGTCCTCGACTATACAAAGTCTGCGTTCTAAAAGAACAATCTCGCCATTAACATAGGGAGCAGCTATAAAAGCTAACAATACCACTATAAACACAGTGAATAGCTATAAAAGCTAAAATTCACTCTAAACACAGTGAATAGCTATAAAAGCTAAAATTCACCAAACTGAATGATCCTGCTTCAAAAAGCAACGTTCACTAAGAACGGAATGATTAGTCTGCGCACAACTAACATTCAAGGAAACATTCCCAATATAACTATATGAGACAGCAAGTCTCGAAATAGGACCTCCCTAGAGTCATAATCCTATATATGGGAGTCCATAAGCAAAAACGACTCAAAATCACGCATTTTGAGCACATGCCCTCAGGCAACCAACATACACCGAAATATATACAGAAATATGTACAGAAATATATACAGAAATACATACAGGAGTTCAAATCCCAAACTCTTGGTTATGATAACTCCACACTGAGCTTGGTGAAAGCTCTTAGCAAAAGCTAATCAAATCTTCGGCACATCGCACCAAAGTGACAAATCTGCCTAGAAACATGAGCCAGAAAAAAACGCCCTCCATCATTCTTCAGGGTGGCTACACAGAGATATAAAATTTAACCAGCATTGCGCTTCTCCAAGTTGCATGAAGAACCCTCGTGTACTGGTCTCGCCCTAGAACAACAACGAAAAACATTCAATCCATCCCACATAACAGGAGACAAACACCTCACCACGATATACTGAATGGTGGAGACAATAAAATACAGAATTGGTGACCCTGGAGTCCACCAACAAAAGGGAGTAGATTATAGCATCCACTAAACTAAAACGGTGTCTACCACACCACCATAAGTCAAAAAAAAATTTAATCAATAGGGTGTTCCGAAACACACTACTGCCAACAGCCTGTCACCACTAATAGGCTAATTGGAGCTGAGGTCGACTACAGTAGCTAGGCTCTCCTTTGGTTCAAATAGAAATAACCATTGGGTAACAAAACCCCTAAAGGTCCCAAAGGTCAAACGTTCACCCTCCATAGACTACCCTTCCAATCAGTCTGTTCCTCAGGAAGACTAACTCCCTGCCAAACGTCGTAACGGCATCTGTTAGCACCCGGTGCATCACAGCCTGTAAAAACAAATCACTCATGGGATACAACCTAAAAGGTTTACAAGGTTGACTTAACCAAGCTTCTTACGGAAATTTCCAAAAAACGAAACTGAGCTTGAAAAGCTACAGGAAGCAAAAATTGCTCAATTTTTCGGTGGCAACGCAACAAAACTTTTGAAGACGACAAGAGCTTTTCCAGCTTAATCAGAAACAAGAAGAAAACATCGTTGACAGCTAACATATTCGATCATGGTGTTAATCGTCTCCCTAGGCAATAGCCTCTAGAAGAAACTGCTACAGGTATCAGGCATAACCGTTTTCTGTCAGCCCAAACTCCTAGATTACCTCTTGGAAATCTAAAAATTCGGTTAGGAATCTTCCTTCACTGCGCTTAGCCACTCTTGACAAGGTTCTCAGCTCGGTATCAGATTTTGATCCTTTCTTTGTGAAACGACTGTCTTGCTCTGCTCTCATCTCTTGTAAATGATCAGCCTTTAGTTCTCCTGCAGGACTTCAATTTCCTATCAATCTGATAGTGAACCGAAAAAACTCAACATACGCCTATGAGTCCATGCAAAAAAAAATTTTAAAAAAATTAGTGACTCAAAGGTAACGTTTAAACGGCTCTGAAAAAAAATAGAAAATACCCTCAGTTTGTCAATTCAGAAGAAGATCTAAATCAAAATAATCCAAGTCTTAGACTTACTGGATAAACCAAAATCAATTTACTCTTAATTGCACCCAACATATACCACTAAGGTAATAAAAATACACCCACTCGGGTAACAAACTTTGAAATTGCTTTTAAAAATTTTGACTCTACATCACACTACACGAGCTACATCTTGCGCTTGTCCTAACTCAAGATCACCTTGGATTGCCTCTAATCAAAATTTCGCTTCCAAGTGTCAAGAACCGGATATTATTTGGGGTCATAAGCAAATCAAATCCCGCGACCACCGACATACCAGTCTTATGATATATCCTGAGTGTGACTCTTTCGCAAGCTCGCAACAGCTGAGTCGATGCTAAACATCAACTACAATCAACCTAAGTTTGGATATGATCAGTACCCAAAACCTTAGCATTAAACAATAAAAGTAAGCTATTCTCTGCTCAACTTTTATAACAGTCAAAAAAAACCAGGTCGTCACCTCTACAGAGCAACATCAAAAAAAATTTAAGCAATTAAGATAATGTAAATATAAATTATTCTTCTTCTGACAAACTTTCACTAGGGTTAGGTCCGTTGAATGGTTTTAAGTCTTTAATATGCCATCCTCCTATTTTAGTCCCATCTAAATTAACTAAACCATAAACTAAATCTGAAATCTTTTCTCTAATCACGCAATGCACATACTTAGGTACCAACTTAGATGTGAATTTATCTGCTGCACTGGAAAGAATTTTATTTTTTCGCCAAACGTGATCACCTATATTAAAGGCAAAATCCCTTTTCCTAAGATTGTAAGACTTACTGTTCCGTTCATAAGCCTTATGTATCCTACTACGCACGTCGGTGAAAATATCTTTTAAACCCTTTAAATTTTCGGCGTACGCACCCCTGTTACCCGGAATTATTTCGCTGTCAACATTGACATCCAAATCTAAGTTTTTATAATATGATCCAGATAGAGGTATATGTCTGCCGTAAACTAAGAAAGACGGTGTGAACCCTGTTACTTCGTGTCTTGCGGTATTTATCGCTTGTTGGATTTTGGAAATATTGCTATCCCAAGTGTCATGTGAATCCACGTAACTTCTTAAAGCGGTCCCGACAGTTCGGTTATTACGTTCCACAAAATTACATTGGGAGAGTACACGGGATTAAAACGGATGTTAAAACCATAAGTTTCACTTAAGCTCTTAAAACTTTTAGAGGTAAACTGAGTACCGTTATCGCATATTAAGAGCGATGGAACACCGTGGATTAGAAAGACATTATTTTCCAAAATTCTCTCTATATATCCAGCTTTAGAGCTTTTCAAAGGAAATAGCATGGTATACTTTGTAAACCAGCAAGAAACCACGAGAAGCCATTTATTTCCCTTTTTTGAACGTGGGAATGGGCCTACTAGATCAGCTGCTATGACTTGAAAAGGGTAATTAACCGTTTTCCCTTTTCCCATCAGTCCCATAGGTAGTGCATTTGGAGATTTCTGCGCTCCACATACTTCACAAGTCCTCACAAACTTTACGATGTCAAAACGCATTTTTGGCCAATAATACTGTTCCTGAACCCTGTGAAGAGTTTTATAAAAGCCAAAATGACCAGAAGTAGGAGGAGTGTGACACATGTCTATAATTTCCTCTCTCTGTGGTTTAGGAACTAGTATTTTCCACTCGGGTATATTAACTTTTAAAGGCAACTGGTTTGGGATAAACTTGTACACGAAATCATTTTCCACTTTCCACTGCGGAAAATTTTGAGGAAATTCTTTAATTTGCTGCCTTAAATTATCGTACCATGGATCTATACGATCTATGTCTACTGTATCAATTCTTACGCCAAACTGTGCATTAAGACTGTTTTCGTCCGCTGTATGATCTGGGATTCTTGACAAAGCGTCAGGAATAACATTGTGGACTCCTTTTCTATGAATTAAATTAAATGTATGTTGTCTCAGCCTAATCGCCCAACGCGCTAGTTTGCCACTAGGGTTTTTAATAGAATTAAGCCACAATAAACTATAATGATCTGTTATGACCGTGAAAGGAACACCTTCTATGTAAGGTCGAAACTTTTCGATGTTAAAGAGTACTGCTAAACATTCTTTTTCAACAACCGAATAGTTACGTTCAGCCTTTGATAAAGTTCTACTGGCATACGCTATCACTCTTTCCTCACCATTGATTTTCTGTGTTAGGACGCCCCCTAAACCGGTATTAGAAGCATCACTAGAAATATAAAACTGTTGGGAAAAATTTGGTTGGGATAAAATGGGAGCTGAAACCAATAGCTCTTTAATCTTTATAAAAGATTCTTCGGCTGCCTTTGTCCAATCTATCGATTGTCCTTTTTTTCGTCCTTTCATAAGATCATTAATAGGCGACAACAGGGTAGAAAAATTCTCAATAAAACGTCTATACCATGAACGCATTCCTACGAAGCGCTTAACTTCCGTAGTATTAGTAGATCTCGCATAATTAACCATGCTTGCTACTTTGTCCGGATCGGTACGCAAGGAATTTGAGCCTACAATATAGCCTAAAAACTTTAGAGAAGTTTTGAAAAAATCACATTTGCTCAAATTTATCGTCAGTCCGGCCTCTTTCAATTTATTTTTTACTTCTTTAAGTAAGCGAATATGCGATTCGAAGTCTTCCGATGTTACTAAAATATCATCGAGATAGGTAAAAATATGTGGCTCATATTTCGGACCAAATATAGCGTCCACTAAACGTTGCTGAGTTTGAGCAGCGTTCTTTAGACCAAACGGCATAGTGACGAACTGAAATAGACCTCGGCCTACTACTGCAAAAGCGGTCTTTTCCTTAGAGGATTTGTCTAAAGGAATTTGCCAGATAGCCTTTCTAAGATCTATCGAAGATACATACTTAGCATTCCTGAGTGATGTCAAAATTCTGTCGATGTTCGGTAATGGGTAGTTATCAAATTTGCTGATCTCGTTGAGCTTTCTTCCGTCATAGCTTAGACGATGTCACTCCGAGTTTCAACATTTCGTCTAACTCCTTATTCAATACTTTTGACATGTTCGGAGACATGGCGATGGGCCTTGTCTTTACAGGATTGGCATCAGCCGTATCTATAGACATGGTGATTTTATTCGTTCGGCCTAACCTATCTTTACTACTTATTTCTCTGAAAGAGCTTATTACTTTTTCTGCCTTCAAGCGTTCCGTCCGCGAGAGATCATCTAGGGTACATAGACGCGAGAAAAGGTTTTCTAAAGAACTTTCTGAATAACAATCTTTAAAACTTGTTTGAGAATTGACTTCTAGGGACTGTGGATACCACGAATTATTCTTTAAAATTTACAAAAATTCCGAATTTTTGTGCAAAATCACATCCTAAAACCAAAGTATGTGATAGAGAAGGTACTACTAGAGCAGAGATTACTAAACAATGACCATTGCAGACTAGCGGCAACTCAACCGTACCTAAAACTTTTAGACGGCTGCCATCTGCAGTGGTAACACTTCTATTTTTGACATGGCATATTTTTATACTTAAACGACTTAAAATTTTAATACCATTCTGACCTACAACGGAGGCATTTGCACCAGAGTCAAATAAAGCCGAGAAATGGGCACCTAATAGATTTATCTTTATATGCGGTCTATTATCTGAATATTTATGCACGAATAAAGGAGACATGTGACCATTTGGAGAAGCAGGAGTTTTAACTTGAGAAGGAGAATTTTTATTAGACTTAAAAATCAGAAACTTTTTGTAACTATTTAGTCCAATCTGATCTATTGGAATATTTCTTTACTTAAGATCCTCGTTAGAATCTTTCTTTTATCCGCGACCGGACGTTCTGAGAAAGTACGACGGATTTTCAGTTCATAGTCTAATTCATTTTCCAGTAGGTGATTGACTTTAAAATTTAAGGCTTCCATGATAAATGTATTTAGATTATAAAATTTAAAAGAATTGTTTAAAAAGTCGTAAAAATATTTCTCCTGTGCTCCCAATAGTCTAAATAAAATCATATAAAGGCAACTAAAATGTGTAAACTTCTTTACCAAACATTTAAAAAATCTTCAACAATTTCAAAAAAAATTTCTAAGTATCGCCTTGTATTAAAACTCTTTTATTAAATATGTTAAGAATTTCCTATAAAAAATCTCTAAATACCGTTTCGTATCAGCAAAGTATTTTTAATATTCATGCAAAATATAGGTGAGAAAAAACGCACCGTTTTTTCTTCGGCTATCCGCAAAATAAACAGTGTAAAATTAAAGTCGACCAACACATCTGCTAATCTGAACTATAAAGCTAGCTTTTAAGAAAAAAGTAGGAATCGCTTATCTTAGAGTCAATTAACAAAATTCATATATCTATACCACCATCAGATAAATTGAAATAAAAAATTCTACAAATTTCCTGCTTTTGTCTTTCTGCTATAGTGTAGTTTCGTTTAATAGGTATTATGAAATAAAAATATCTGCAAAGTTAGAGCTTTTATTTTGTTCGAAAGCTAGTACACTGAACCCTTTTTTTTAAAAAAAAATAAAATTCCAAAAGCCCCGCGTTGACAGCGCTATTTTGTAACCTGTGAAAATTTGTGCTCAGTTTGAGGTATCTTTTTTTTGTACCCTGTGAGAAGTTGTTTGTCCCACGCTTGAGCGCAATTTTGTAAGCTTTTTAAAAGTGTTTAATTGCGCCCCACGTAGGCTGCGTCTTTTTGTAACATTGTAACTTGCCCGCACGTTGTGGTGTCATTTTGTAGCCTTTTTAATTTTTGTTGCCCCAAGCTTGGGCGTAATTTTGTACCGTGTGAACTTACCCGCTTTTTGAGGCGTTGTGAAAAGTTGTTTTTCCCCCCCGCTTGGGCACAATTTTCTTGCAGCCCCGCTTTAATCTCTGATAATAAATTGAGTGAAACCTGATTTTAAAAGAACTAAAGAAATTAAAGAAACACTAGCTCAGTTTTCCTTGGTAGAGAGATATGGGTAAGAGATAATTGTCTTACGTCTTTTTGGAATTATTTTCTATTTTTAAAAAGCTTTAGCTGTACAAATTTTGGGCACCATCCATTTTAAAATAGAAAGGATCTAACTTCAGCTAAAAAAATGGAAAAATACTGAAAGAATGTATTCTTGGTAAATAAAAAAATCAGTTTGGTACAGCCGTTCTTGTCCTGAAAAGTAGGATAGGTATTCAGTGAGACACTAGCTTTAATCAACAAAAAAAAGAGAATTTATTCATGTTTTTTTAAAATAAAAAGTTCCAACCTTTGCAGTTCTACAAAAAAATTCTAGCCTAACTAGTAGTTATTACATTTAAATCCTGAACTATGATAACCCCCGAAGACGAAAAATAGTGCTTTACACTTCACTTTTTAGTCTGTTTTAAATTGCTGTTAAGGCACTACTCTGGAATAAGTCTATTGAAGGAAGTTTTGGGTAACTTACTGTTCTTATTCCTGCTTTGATGGCATTCGACCGATTTCACACTTTTCTAGCTAACACTTTGAAAGCCCACTACGGCATTTAGTTAAGAAACTGGTACTTTTACTTAGCTCGCATGATGGTTGTTCTGAGCTTTTTTTTTGTAGCTCAGTCGAAAGAAAGCCTACTTGGCGGCTCTGATGAAAATTAGCCTGTCGGCTAGATGGTACTAAGCCTACTCGGCGGCTAGATGGAAAATAGCCCGGCCGCGGCTAGATGGAAAACAGCCTCTACAGTCGGTCTTCAGGCCCTTAAATAAACCATCCAAACTCTCCGGTAATATGGCGACGCCGGAACTAAAACAGCGGATACACACTTTTCACCAATCGCGGCGTGGCGGTAGGTTCGGTCAGGAACCCGCACAACACACTATACCGAACGTCTTGGAATCTCTGTTTAATATACCGTTCGATACAAAAATGAAAATAAATACAATCTGAAGTGAAAAATCAGTAACATTACATGGTCTTAAAATCTAGGAAAAAATGAATGTTACAATATGGGAAAAAAATTGTTCACAGATATAGGATGATCCGAAAGCTGTAAGCATGGCAAGCGCTCCTTTCTTAAGACAAATAAATTTCTCTGGTCAACTCATCCAACAACTGAGTATCTCGCTTGAATGGTTCTGGCAGTCACCTTCTAATACCCTTCTTAATTCTACAAATTTCGTGTTCCATAACTCGGAGCTTTTAAATTCAATGTATTGAAGATCAAAATCATTAATGTCCATCCATGAGAAAAGAGATATGTCAAAGCAACTGCTGGAAAAATCCATTAAATCTGGTTTGATTAAAAAAGCGAACATAGAACCATGTTTATCAAAATCCTGACCCCTCTCGATAAACTCCTCTTTTAAATTAGTCATATATTTAAGAATTTCGTCTATTAGTGCACCATCGTCGCCACTGGATATATAAGTTTTTAAATTTGGAAAATATTTATATGTGTTTGTAGTAATATCGCTGATAAATAAATCTATTTTTAATTTCAATGATTTCCAGGATTCGTATAAATCCAGCCCTGTTTTGCCTGAACCTTGTATCTTTAAGTTGAGTTCACTGAGATGGTTTGTAATATCAGTAAGAAACATTAACATACAGATCCAGTTCTTATCTTCTAGTTCAGGATAAGCATCCACTTGATTTTTTTTCCAACAAGAACGATTTAATTTCGCCCAGACATTGCACAAATCTAGAGAGCACTTTACCACGGCTGAGCCAGCGCACATTATTTTGCAACGGTATATCTGAATATGCACTTTCTAATTCCTGCAGAAACACCTTAAATTGTCTATGGATCAGTCAAGAACGACCGACAATGTAGTTAACTATTTTAACCACCCTATCCATCACGGATTTTAAACTTCCAGCGGATATTTTAGCGCACAAACTCTCTTGGTGAATTATGCATTGAAAATACAAAACTAATCGACCCATGCGTTCAATAAGAAGGCAAACAAATCCTTTATGTCTCCCAATTATAGCAGGAGCGCCATCTGTCGTAACGCAAAAAATTTTATTTAAATCAATGTTCCGCTTTTCAAAATGTTTAACAAATTCTAAAAATATATCCTCTCCTCTTGTAGTTCCCTGCAATGGGAGCAGACAAATCAGCTCTTCATACACACTGCCATCATCGAAGTATCGCGCAACGATTGCCAGACGGGCAATGTCATTAATATTGACACTTTCATCCAATGCTACACTAAATACAAAACTCCGCTTGATAGCGTCTCTCTGCTGTTTTTGGACATTTTGTGTCATTTCGGTAATTCGTCTCTCAATGGTCCGCGCTGATGCCGGTATATCCCTAATCCTAACCAATATTGTATCCTTATTGGGCAAGTCGTCGAATAAAATTTCGCCAGTACTCAAAAACGTTTGCTTCATAAATTCTCCTTCAGTGAACGACCTACCCTTTTGTGCCAACGATTGTGCAATTTTGGAACTGCATTCAGTTACCTGATTTTTTTCCTTGGAAAACTTTACTAAAGAATGTTGACTGTTTCTCGTATTGTTTACTTGCTCTTTGTATTGCTGCCCTTTTATCAGCACTAGTTTTAAATGACGATTCATGTTTTATCTGGAAATGTCGTTGAACACTAGATGTCCGGAAAACTACGCTTTCCCGACATAGGACACAAATGGTCCGATCGTTTTGCTGTACAAAACCGTAATCTGTTGTCCATGAAGTTTGAAATGATCGAACGTCTACCTTCTGTTTCTTCGCGGCCATAACGCAACGTAATTTTAATTTTTAAACTTTTCGACGACTATTGACTGGAACGGATGTTACTTCTATACTAAATGATCCAAACGTGTAGCCGCTTGCTATATATAGAAAAATAATGTTTCCAGAAAATTCCAATAATTACATTAAATTTCTTAGAACAAAAATTATTATCTACAACGCGCCCATTGCAATCAAAGGGCCTCCTAGAAGTTAAATCTAACAAAAACTAAAGTTCGGCAATATAAAAAGAGTTGCGGCGCGCGTCGGAACGATTGAAGTCAAGTCAAACAAAAACCGCCTTATAGCGGCTCTTTTGATCTAAACTGAGGACCTTTATTTGTGTTTTTGCCTAGGCTTATATTTTGAGGCTTGCCGTCTTTAATACTTGCCGAAATTAAAGCCAAACCAATGCATTCAGTAAAATTATAAATTACAAAATATATATTTTGTAGTTTTTGGTAATAATACCTAGTAACCTTTATAATATATCGTTTTTGTTTGTATCGTATTATTTACTTAATTTCGAAACATGTCACAGATTACAGAATTAATGTGTAAACTTTGAATAGGTACGCGTGCCATTCAAAATTGCTTGGCGTGCTAGAGATGGCACGCGTGCCATAGGTTGCTGACCCCCTGGTGTAGAGACATGGTCGTTAAAAGTGAGATCAATGGATCGAATCAAAGCTTTCAAGCTATGGATACTGCGACGTTTGCTACGAGTTCCTTGGACAGAATAGCTAACCAATGAAGTACCTCAAAGAGGTGGAGAAGCAACTGCTTAATATCGTAAAAAAAAAAAGAAAGACGACAGAGACCTCGACGTATATGAATACCTGGGACAGGAGGAAAAAGAAGAAGAAGAATATCTCGGGCATATTATGCGTAACCAACAGAAATATAAATTGCTCCAGTTAGTATTACAGGGGAAAGTCGTTGGAAAGAGCTGTCGGCAGAAGGAGAATTTCATGGCTTAAAAATTTGAGAGCTTGATTTTTCACATCAACAACGGTTCTATTTCGGGCAGGAGTGGACAGAGTGAAGATAGCGTTGATGATTACTAGCATCCGGCGTGGATAGGCACTCAAAGAAGAAGAAGATACCGATTAAAAAAATTATTTCAAAAAAGTATTTTTTTTAATTTGCATAGTTATTGTTTAGTTATTCACGTCCAAATATCTAGTTAGCATTTGCACGCCAATTCATACCAATACCTATCAAAATTACAAGCAGTAGAGATTAGAGGGATTATCTTACAAAATTATTTTTTGTTTCAGCTAACTGTAGCCAGTATGCTCACTACGTTTTTAATACATTAGACCAAGATCATAGCGGACTGATAAGTTTTGAGGTAAGATACCAATATTTTATTATATTTTAAGTCAAATTTATGTAAATATATATCAGATCTATCAGCTATCACACTATGCATCCAATATTTTACATAATGTACACCAGGCAACCTATGTCATCATCAGCTTATACTGTCCACTGCTGGACGAAAGCCTCCCTCAAGTCTTGCCACCTTTTTCTGTTCTGGGGCACTTGTACCCAATTTACAGCGACTCTCTTCAATTCATCAGCCCACCGACTTGGTGGTCTACCTCCACGTCGATAGGCTTCGGATCTTGGTCGCCACTCGATAATTTTTTTTATTCATCGTCCATCCTTAAATCTAGTAACATGTCCAGCTCAGTTCTATTTAAGAATAAACTGAATTTGACTGCGTCTTGTACCTCCGTTCTTCTCCTGAAAATGTGATCTCTAAGAGCAACGCCTAACATTGCCCTCTTCGGAAAACTATAACAAATAGATGCTTATACTGCACTCTGTCGGCGAATAACTAAGTCTTGATAACTTCTAAAAATACGATTCTTTTCGTACTGCCATCTATGCCTTCGAGCAGTAACCTCAAGAAAGGTGCGTTTCTGCAATAAGTGCCAGCCGTGCTGTGCCGCTCTGCTTGAATAGACTTAGTAAGTCACCGACAGAGTGCAGTATAAGCATCTATTTGTCATAGTTTTCCGTTAGTTACTTGGATAAAGGACTAGATGTGTTCTCGTATTTGCTGAACCTAGCCCAGCTGATGAGCCGTGATACGGCGAAACGCGTCTTGGGATGGTTCAGCAAATACGAAGAACACTTTTGGTAACTTCTAAAAATACGATTCTTTTCGTTTTTAGTTGTTATACAAATACTGCCATCTATTGCCCTCTTCATTTTTTTGCATGACACATATTTTTTTGATATTTTTCTTCGTCAGTGTGAAAGTATCGGCTTCGTACGTAAGAACGGATAGTACGCATGTGTCAAAAACTTTTCTTTTTAAATAGATCGGATGGTTAAATTTAAATATATAGCCCAGATTGCCATATGCCGTCCAGGAGAGACCTATTCTCCGCTGAATTTCATGTGTTTGATTGTCTCGTCCTATGCTAACTTCATGTCCTAGGTATTTATATCGGTATACTTGCTAGATCTCCACGGTATTTAGTTTTATAATGTTGTTTAATACAAGATTTGTCATAAACTGAATCTTGGATAAATTGATTTTTAAACAAACCCTCCTCTGTGCAGCATAGTTTGTGCTTCTTGCATATACCATAGTCTGTTATTCAGACAATATCGTCGGCAAAACAAAGGTGACTTAACTTTTCACTGTCAATGTTAAGCCCCATTTTTTACCAGTTTATTGACTGTAGCATACTTTTTAGAAGTGTTACGAAAAGCGTATCACCCTGGCGCACTCCTCTTTCGATTTGAGATTTACTGTTCGTGTTTTGACATTTACGGTGATATTTTCATATACAGGGTTACAGGGAAAGTCGTCCTAGATAATTAAGGACGTTATAGTTTAGGTCGTTTCTGACCGATTTGACTCTATGAAATGATGTCCTAAACTTAACCGTTTTCGAGATATTGAAGTTTAAAGATTTTCTAAAAAAAAACATGTTTTTTTTGCTTTTATATCGATTTTTTTTTTATTAGAGGTTCTCGAGTGCAATTTTTTGGTTATTTTTAGTTAGTCTGTATGTCAAGTATCAAAAATCATCAAAAAAAATTTGAACTAGTTACTAACAGTTTCAAATGGCGGCTTGTTAATGTTTCTAAAGTACGAATTTTTACCAAGTGTTTCCTACTTTTAAATCAATAAAGAGAAAAAAAAATGTATGGAAGTTATTCTGCAAATTATTTTAAAAACTTTTACGTCTTTTTAGCTATCAAAAAAGGTATAATACTAAGAGTTTAATAGGAAAACTGTACACAGAATGACACCTAAAGCGGGCTCGGGTAGCAAAAGGTAAATTTTTAGTTCTAGGTGAAAATACGAAAAATACACAAATAAAACAAAAAACCTTGCAATTTAATATTTTTTATTAATTATAATTCATGTTCTATATGGTCGCCCCTATTTCTAACACAAATTCTCATTCTTTTTCTTAAATTACTTTTCACAACGATAAGTTCCATCAAATACGCTAACATCAGGTACACGACGAGTAGGATATCGCGTATGTATTCATCACGTGCACGCGACGACACTCCTTCCAGTTCCAGTTACGAGCCAATTCACACAGTCAGAAGATGAAACACAAATATTTTTGAAAAGCACGGTATAGCACATCTACCACGGACGAATCGCATGAACAGACTAAAAATCTTTCAATAATGTTTAGTGAACAGAAAATGTCACTCGCACAGAGAGTACCCTCACCGGAAAAAAAAAATGCTTACACAACCCTTTTTTATTGTTTGAAGGTGCAGGTAGTAAACCGGTAATTGGTAGTATCTAAACTCTATTATTATGTTACTCTACATTTGGGCCTATTGAAATCTCATTTTCTTAGAATTTTCAATAGATCGAGTAGATATTATACCGTTTTAGATAGCTAAAAAGACGTAAAAGTTTTTAAAATAATTTGCAGAATAACTTCCATACATTTTTTTTCTCTTTATTGATTTAAAGTAGGAAACACTTGGTAAAAAATTCGTAATTTAGAAACATTAACAAGCCGCCATTTGAAACTGTTAGTAACTAGTTCAAATTTTTTTGATGATTTTTGATACTTGACATACAGACTAACTAAAAATAACCAAAAAAATCGCACTCGAAAACCTCTAATAAAAAAAAATCGATATAAAAGCAAAAAAAACATGTTTTTTTTAGAAAATCTTTAAACTTCAATATCTCGAAAACGGTTAAGATTAGGACATCATATCATAGAATCAAATCGGTCAGAAACGACCTAAGCTATAACGTCCTTAATTATCTAGGACGACTTTCCCTGTAACCCTGTATGTATTTAATTACAGTGGAGTATCGATGATTAATACGACGTTTAGCAAGCGCTTCCAAGAATCTCTACTGGTTTACAAAATCAAAAACCTTTTCAAAGTCCACGAATCTGAGCATCAGAGGCTTATTATACTCTATACATTTTTCGATGAGGACTTTAACTGTAGCAGATGGTCGTTTGTTCCATACCCTGTGCAGAAACAGGGAAGCATGATTAGAAGAGACCTACGTCCAAAAGTGGACAGGCTTACGTTGAGAAGAAGAAGAAGAATGTAGGACTGGGGATTGCACGAATAGTACTGATTAAGCCATTTTACCGATTTGATTTTCTGTTTTAATTCGCTCAAAGTGATTAACTCTGCCAAACTGTTAAAAGGCAATGATTTTCTAGGTGAATATGCAATATACTTTAATAAAGATAACATGCATACACAAACACACACTCGAACTTTATAAAATTCTAAAATCCCATTCAAATGCATCATTTAAACGAAATATACAGTTAATTACCTGGTTTAAAACAAGCTCGTTTTATTAACTTGGTCAATTACTTGTCTACCACACGACCTATATTCGTAAAATAAATCATAATACATCATTTTATGCGACCTTTCTATTGCAAGAAAGCACTACATACATACTTTTATTTTTAAAAGGACAAGACCTCTTTGTACCTACTTCAACTTGCCCAGCACAATATAAAACCTATATTTATTTACCGTATGCTTTTAAAAAGTCATTCAATTTACTGGAACAAAGTGGACTGTCTCTTTTATTAGTAAGACGAAACTTCCAAAAAGAAAACAATAAAACGGCTATATTTTTAAATTAGAGAGGTTGGTTTTTGGACGTATATTATTTTCATTTCCTGCCTAAGTTTTGTTCCCATTTATAGTAATAAACTTCTTTATATCTCTATAATTTTATTATATTTATTGGCTTTATTTGCCATAAAGATCAAGCTTTTGCAACGCCAGCCGGGTCAGAATAGAAACGAGAAGTCCATTAACGAGAATATACTCGTATATATAAGAAATATATTATGGAATTACATATATTATTATATCAGGGAGATGGGGGTCAACCGATGTGCCAAATAGAGGGCTTAGTTTAAAATGACAGAACATCTACTACCACATGGGGTCTTTTGAAGAAAAAAGAGTGTTTTTGCCAAAAACTGATTTTATTCTTCAACGCAGTTTTCTTCGAGGGCGATACACTTATTCCAGCAATGTTTCAACATATGGATAGCTTTCATATATATAGCCCAGTAGTCAGAGGCAAATTTTGACCAAAAACTCTCATTAAATGTTAACAGGTTGCATTTTGGCATCCAGGTAGTTTTTTGGACGTAGAATACGATTCAGTATATATCACCACTACACCAAACACTTTGTTTCTGTACTCGACGCGCGTTTCGCTAGCCATGTTAGCTTCATCAGGAGCGATGATTGACTGTAGGCAGTATTCTCCTGGCAGCCATGTTGTTGATATGATTGATAAAAAAGGGACCTAAAAATTGTCTTGAGCGTCGCTACTGTGTTTTATGTTTATTGTGTCCAAACATTGATTTAAAATGCTGGGCATGGTTATATCGTGAGAACCTGGCAAAGTGAAGGAGTCGATTTTCAACGATCTAATAACTACTCTATGGTCGTCGTTATTGAAAATTTGACAGATTAAATTAAAAGATATTAATGAAATTTTTCTTAGTAATATAATATTCTAACATACCAAAAAAACCGTAGTTCTTGGAAATAGATCGCGTCAAATTGAAGCGAACATCAATCATTTCTATAAAACCACTTTTATAGAGTCACATTAAAAATATTGAGATAGAAAAGTCCAGTGAATGGACGAATATTATATTTCTATGACAGTAAAAATTTGAGAAGATACTTTCGACAGATGGAGAAATAAAAACACTTAAATAAGTAAAAAATGCATTGGGTCGACTTTGTCCGAGAAGAATTCTGGAAGCGTTAAAATGCAAACTCATAAATAACAGGCAATAAAAGTACATAACAATAAGGAAAAATCGATTTTTAAAATTTAAAACTCTGTTTGCGGTGATGTTTACGTTTATTTTCCAGCGTTATTTTACCACATAAACGAGCATGCTAGTATTATTTAAGGTTCTACAGGTCATATGGACAGTCTTAATTTAATTTGTTTTTATTACCTACGAAGTCGACAGGCAATATTTTTATTATAAGCCAGCCCCGATCAAATTTGACCCAATATTCGACGTTATAAAACAAAAAACAATCCCAAGTTATCTCCCTACTATTTTTCTAAAATCCTTTTTTTATTTCCTTAAGCTCCTTAGCCCGAATTTATATCTTTCTTTGACAGAAAACCGGTCTACAAGCGTACACAAAGAAATCTCTAAAAACCGGATATAAAAACGCACTTTGAACGGTGACACCTGCTTCCTGAGACAAATTTTTAACCATAAATCTTGGCAATTTGATAAATAATACCACCATCGATTTTTTCGAAAGAATACGATTTTCTTTTCTGTTTAAATTTAAGAAGTTCAGGACATTTTTAATTAGGCAATTAAAGATTGCACAAATTTAAAATAACTATATAAAATTTTAGTGAATTTCCACAGGTTTTACAGGGGCAGATAGACAATTATCACGCTTTTTACATTACATTAATTCTTTACATAGAAATATCAGTTTTACAAGGGAAGAAGAAGTTGAAGGGAAAATCAACTTCTTAGACATAACAATTAGTAAAACCAGGAAAAAATCATGAATTTGTGATATAACACAAATCCTCTCATACAGATACCACAATTCACAACTCCCTTAACAGAATACAATTTTACTAAACAATTAAACTACATAAAACAAGTAACCGTTAACAATAGTTATTCAGTAACTTTAATCGAAAAGACCATTCAAAAAAAAACTTAGAAACAAGGCAAACTCAAAAATATACCCAAGTTTTAAGGGAAGAAAAAAAACACGTTTAAATTCTTAACCTATTTCGGCAAACCAACAGAAAAACTGGGAAAATTTTTAAATCAACAAAACATCAACATAGCTTACAAGACAAACAATACTATAGGGAAATATCTCAAAAACTACAAACCGCAAATCATCAAAGATAAATTGGAAATTGACTAAAAACAGTCTTTTTTTATATATTTATAATGAATTTCCATCAAGTATCGGGTCTTCCATTAAGGACTTGACAACTTTTTTTTGAAATAAAACGCAACCCATTTGAGACATTTCGAAAATTTTACTATCAGCTTGAAGTACAATCAAAACATTCATGTATGGAATTCGACTTCATTCATATGTCCACCACGGGCACGTTTGCAGCGGTCGATTCGTTGAACCCAATTTTCGATGACTCGGCCACACATTTCGACGGAAACGGCCGCTATCTCTCTTTCAATATTGGCTCTGAGCTCCTCTAACGACGCAGGCTTGTTAGCATAGACCAATGATTTAAAGTACCCCCATAAAAAGAAGTCTAGAGGTGTTAAATGACACGATCTAGGCGGCCATTCGACGGGACCATTTCTCGATATAACACGTTCACCGAATTTAGATTGCAGTAAGTCAATTGTTACACCCGCTGTGTGGCTTGTGGCTCCGTCTTGTTGAAACCACATATCATTAATGTCTAGCCCATGCAATTGATCAAAGAAATAACGTTACAACATGCCTCTGTAACGTGACGGTTATTTTCATCAACGAAAAAGAACGGCCCAATGACACCACCGGCATGAAAACCGCACCAAACAGTAATTTTTTGTAGATGAAGTGATGTTTCTTCAAGCACATGAGGGTTTTCACCTGACCAATAACGCATATTCTGTTTGTTGACGAAGCCGTTTATCCAAAAATGCGCTTCATCACTAAAGATGATTTTGTGATGAAATTGGTCATCTTCTTCCCACATTTCTAGAGCAAAATTCGAGAACGTACGTCGCTTCATATGATCGAGTGGCTTTAGTTCTTGAGTTAACTTTAACTTATAAGGATGCAGGCCAAGATCCTTTCGCAAAATTCGCCATAGTGTGGTCTGAGCGATGCCCAGTTCTTCAGAACGCCGTGAAATCGACTGTTTTGGTTCGTTTGAGATGGACGCTTGAACGGCAGCAATATTCTGGCCACTTCGACCAACCCGTTATCTCACTGGCACGGGAACATCCAGCAGCGAATATGTTAACTCAAATTTTTTCACTAGACTATGAATTGCTTGTCTACTGGGACGAGAATTACGACCAAAAATTGGCGTTAACGCTCTTAAAGTTGCAGTCACCGACTCCAAATTTTGGTAGTAAATTTTAATTATTTGTAAACATTGTTCGTTCGTGTACTTCACCATGATGAAAATGTTGACTTTACTGAATGTTTTGACGTTGACAGTTCGGTGATTGGCACCCTTAGGGTGCGTTCACAGTGAAATTTCAAAGCTGTCAAGTCCCAAATGGAAGACCCTTTAGAAGCTACAACCATCCGAAATTTAAAATATTTGTGCAGTTAAAAGGTATACTATTCTATGGGGTTACAATTATGGTCAAAATTTTGATCAAAAACAGCAAAACAATAAGAAGTTGGGGTTGAAATTTGTAATGTGACCAGTCATGATCGTTCTATCTTTTCCGCTAGCCCTCCATGGGGATGACAAATCATAGTGTCCAAATGTCTTGGCGACCACGAAGCGGATGTTCATATAACATCATCCCTCGGGCCAACTGATATTTCAGCTGATCATTGGCAGAATCTTCTTCTTCTTCCACGTAGTGTAGGCCTCAGGCCTGTAGTTTCCAACTCGTCAGTTTTCTTGAGACATTGATGTCCATGATTCGAGCCATCTCTTTGGAGGTCTTCCCAAGGATCGTCGTGTCCGTGGTTTACCATCTCGCGCGATTCTCGCTAGTCTCTCCTCAGTCATTCTCTCCACGTGATCTCTCCAAGCTCTTCTACGTTTACGTCCCCATCTGATTATGTCTTCCACTTCGCATTCATGTCTTATGTCTGTGTTTCTTTTCCTATCTCTTAGTGTGTATTCCGAAATGTTTCTAAGTATTTTCATCTCTGTTGTTCGAATGGCAGAATCTGATAAGCTATAAGTTTTTCAACTTATAGCTTATAGAAGTGTCATTTATACGTATTTTTCTTCAATTCCTTTCTAGACCTATAAAATTGTATTTAAAAATTTGACGATTTTTATTGGCTTAAATTCAGTAATTTAAGTTTAAAAGTTGTTATTATGGTCCTCTCCGTGCACCTAAAAGGGATGGGACCAGTATTATTCAATATTTTATGGCTAAATAAAGCTTTGGCAAAAAATCATAAAACTAGACAATGTAGCATCTTAAACTAATAAAAAGACCCGTTCAAGAATATTTCTCTGATATTTTATGGCTTCTCGAGTAAAGGAAATTGCTGTTTGTCTCAAAAGACATAAAATAGTCATATCGAATATATTTGCCATATGTAAACATCTGCTCTGCACAGACAAAGAAATCTTTTAGTACAGACGTTCCTTAAATCCATTACTTTTATTTGCTTAAATCATTACGTTTAAACTAATCAGTCATCTTTAAATGACTACTCTATTCATTCTATTTTATATTGGACTTCATTAAAGACTGCACAATTTATTGACTTATAATGTAAATTTAATGTGGGTCATCCCAATTTCGTAGAGTATGATATACCGTTTATTTTTCACTCCCTCAACTGAGAACTGGGATTTATCCCAAATATTCATAGGTATCACAAAGATTGAGCTCTAAAGGGGCTCTTTCGTTGTTAGTGGTCCCTCGGGTGACGTTGTGCATTTCCTACGAATTTTCAGACAGTGCGTGTTGTTATACGATACAGATTTTCATCAAGGGTCAGATGCTTAATATTTTTGGTGAAAATTGTTGGTATAATTTCCGTTTTTGAGGATGATCGGAGTCTTGATGATGTTTATTACCCATTATTCTTCTCTTTGTGTCTTCGAATTCCTGTATTTGCATTATTGCATTACATTTCTTACGTAGGTTGTTATTTATTTGAATTTTTGAAGTTTTTATCCACCCATACTAGTAGATTGTATGTGGGCATTTGATCTCATAATACAGTTCGATCCGAGTATGGCTTGCAGTTGTTACCAAAAATGTACTCCAAAACAGCTCATGCGTTTGTAACAAATTTAATTACTTCTTTGTCAACATTTGGTGTCTTAGCAACTGTAACGTATTTTTTTTCGTACGATTTGATGTGACAACTACTTGACAAGCTCTTGACATATACTGTGCGGTCTTCGAAGTTTGA
The DNA here is from genome assembly GCA_019049505.1 of Pachyrhynchus sulphureomaculatus. NCBI lineage: Eukaryota > Metazoa > Arthropoda > Insecta > Coleoptera > Curculionidae > Pachyrhynchus > Pachyrhynchus sulphureomaculatus. The sequence continues at coordinate 113,655,941 of CM032452.1, read as the reverse complement.
CATTGATTTCTACATTGATCATAACGTAAAAAGAGATCACAAACTATTTTTTTTATCTAATACTTTATAGTTAGAACACTAAACACTAAATTTTTAGTAAAATTTCCACTTCTATTGATTTTTATACGTGATACGTGTTTGGCTAAAACATAAGCTTTATCAAAAGTATGGGTATGGAATGAAATAAACATTTTTTTTCGATGATTTTATAAGTAAATATTTACAGGTAGGTTGTAACTAAAGGATAACAACAAAACTTAATAATTATACAAATTATCTATTCATTAAATAAATTTAACAATGGGGAATTTCCGAAATCCAATTGGTCATTTAATAGTGTGTTTGTATTCTTTCTTTTATTGATTATTATCGAATTAAATGTTTGGCATATGAAGATTCCGTTTTACTTTTTAAAAAACTTTTATTATGTTCTGAAATTCTTTGTTAACACATAAGATACGTGTTCTTATGCGTTAGACACTGTTTAATCTTGTAAGATGTTTAAACTGGATATAAACAAGTAGAAAACTACCCAAATCTTGCAACTAAAGTGAGGTTTTATTTTAAAATGGGATCCTAAAATTTTCATTAAATCGCCCCGTTTACTTCTGCGGTTAACCCGGCAGACACAAACGATTATTTTCACCAAACTTTAATTTAATTTGGCGAGCACTTGTGGGAAAAAGTTGCGTTTAAATTCATGAGCTACGAAAACGTTTGCTTTAAGCTGTAAGGAAAATTTAGAATTAAAAATTGTGAAATGGTCGAATTATTTCCCATTTTCTTTCGAGATCAATCGGATACGTCTCTGACTTAATTCTATTTATCTTTAAGACGACACGACGACGGCAGATTTATTTTACTTCTTTTTAGAGTTTTCTGACTGATTTTAAACAATGAACTATTCCTAAAGAAAATCCTTGTGTGCATTGTACCTTCGTCGAACACTTTCCTTCAAAATACTTGCAGAATAGATGGGGATGAGGGAGTCAACAATATATACAACAAATCTTTTATTTATCCAGAACGAAAGTGTTCTTTTATGTAAGAAAAGTACAAGATTATCAAAAGTTTTCATAAAAAATTAAATATCTATTACAAAGAGCCAAAATTTTTACCATAAAAGCTATGTTAACAAAAAATAATCATCAGTTTAATCTTATTCTGTGAAATTATGGCTCTTATAATAATACTAACAGGAAAAATACTAATTCAAAAATTTTAAAAAATGGCTCAAAAGCCATGTAACAAAAAAATAATCATCCATAATAAAAAAAAATAACAACTATTCAGTCAATCGTAAAAATATTTGGACGTGGACTTTGTTTGAAAGGGAGCATTCACATTTTCAGCTGCTTCAAGCAAATGTTCGGGGAAAACGTTTCTGCTCACGAGCCGAACTCAAGCTGCTTTAAATCCGTTTACAATAATGCCAATGATAACAGCTCTTTGGTAAGCTTCTGCAAATAAACTTGCAACCCGATATTGCCTTACTTGACCACCTGGAATTATTCTGAACCATTTTTCTGTTGCTTGAATATAATAATTGCTCATAAGTTGAAAAAAAGATACGTCCAGTGGCTGAAGCCGATAAGTAATAGGGCCTAGCAGTTGTAACATTAATATCCCCTTAGCCTTTGCTGTGTTCGATGCTTCCAGGTTCTTCGAATAAGTTGAAAAATCTACAGAAAAGTGACATTAGTTTGATCGCGCATTTTTTTTTTGAGTGCTATGGCGGGTCTTCCACCAACGTCAGAAGCTTTTTTGGTGTCTTGGTGGTAACTTCATTAAAGTACCTTTTATCATACAGTGTCTCAAGACAATATCGGATATCCTTGACTGCACCATGGACATAGTAGGTGGTGTTTTTCCTTGGAAATTGACAGTGGCAATAGCAGAGAGTTCAACTAACAAGTGGCTTTCTCAACAGCTGTTATTACAATGGCCGTATGGGTGATGGTATAGTGGATTTAGTACTATAAGGAGCGAATGAGAAACACTATTTCAAACTCTTACATTAAATATTGAAAAAAAAAATTCAAAAAAATTGCGGAAAATTGATAAATATTGGCAATAGCCCTCTAAATTAAGTGCGATATTGAAAGAAACACATCTCTAAAGGTGTGTTTTGTTAACATTCAAAAACGGCCATGATACATTTAAAAAATTGTGAAACATTAATCATAGAATACGAAAATGCACGATCACTACCTAAAATAAAATAACCATCTTATAAAAAGACCTGTTGCTTACACAAAAGATTAGCACAGCTTTCAATTGAAACAAATTCCATTAAAAAAAGAAATAAGTAAAAAGTCGTTTAGTTTGTTCCCAGAATTTTAAATCGGTATCTGCCAAGAAAGTTTGCAATTAGCAAAATAGAAACGAAACAATCGCTTGTCGGCTAGAATAATCAATGAGGCACCGACAATTACAAAGGAATAAAAACACGGCTGAAAATCCTATTTTAATGAGCGTCTTTCGTTTGTCATTATGGTCACGTTATTTAGTTATCTTTTTTTACTAAATATAAAAAAAGTTTTCTCTTCATCTACTATAAATAAATAAACAACAATACAGCGAAGTGAGCTCCAAGTTGGTGACGAGATTTGGATGATGCGTGCGTTCCTCTTTGAAAATGGCCGCTCAATGTTTACATCTGATCTCGGAATGTGTCTTTTGAAATATATTATAGATCGTTTTTTGATGTTACTGCAGTTTATATGAATTTAAAGGCAGAAGGAAGAGAGAGTTTGTATAAAAAAAGAATTAAAAACGTTTGTAAGTGAAGAGAATCGAAAAGGTTGACAAACAATTTATATAATCATGGGGAAAGGAGGTTATTGTTGTGCCGTTGATAATTGTAAAAATAATATAATTGAAAAAGTACGCCGAGAGTAAGTTTCCTTTTCTTCCCCAAAGATACTGATAGCTAAGTGATTTAGTTAAAAAATATCAATTGCGCAAGAAATCGCTCGCGGATTAATTGAATAATTCTGAAAAGCTATTTCGCTTATAACATTTTTTTGATTATAGAGCAAAGATTTGGCTTGCAGGAAACAAACACACCATCAATAGGATAATAACACAGAAAAAAATCTTTATAAGAGTCGGATTTTATTGTAGTTACAATGAGGCATCAGACCTAAAAACATTCAATTTGTATTCGGACATAAAATTCCTTGCTGAATTCAAATATGTATTTAAAAATTTGAGTTCCAGTTTCAGTTTTCAATTTTGGGCCTTATAGAGCCCCAACAAAGCATTGGACCCAAAATCTGATACGCCTATTCAATTCCCTGGAGAAAATGCTAAAACTTTGGTTTGCAGCATTTTTTTGAAAATGCCTTCCTGTCAAGTTTTTCACTTGTATTCATCTCTTTTTCTAACAAAACGTTCCATTCTTTTTTTATATAACTCATGCTGCATTTACTTCACATTTTATTAAAGCAAACATTTTCAAACATTTGTATAATATCTATGATTTTGAATGATAAAACTTTGCACAGTAACATTATTTCTATTTAAAATCTCACGCTGATCCTTTTTTAACATGGCGGATTAGCACGTGTCCTCTTGAAAACTATAACCTGATTTTCCTATACGGTTACCCCTAAGTTTCGCTGCTCTCTTGCTTTTACTGTGGCAGTATTATATTCGTGAAATAAACACACCCCGAAATTTTTATAGTATATGTTTGTTTTCTGCAACATTATTTTTTTGAAAAAAATTATCGTTTCGCTATACTATTTTATTTTAAAATAATTCGCAAACAAACCGACTTAGTTCATTGTAAATATTAAACAACATTTAATAAAAGGGAAGTAAATAATATAAAAATGAAATGTTTTTTGCGAATTATACAAAATTATCTATTTTATCAATAATACATTTTAACTCTAACCAGGTAGTAACTAACCTGTGCCGACTTAAAAAGGAAATTATTGTTTAAATAATTTATTAATTAAAATTGATCCACGTTTGAAAAGTAGAGCATTATAAATCGAAATATTTTTAATTACAAAAAAAAACCGATTTGCCCTTATAAAGTACAAAATAATGTTTCTGAAACTTTCGTAGCATACCTCTAAGATAAGATATTACTTTGATTTGACAATTCAGTTACTAATTCAATATAAAATAAATCCTACAAATGTTAAAAACAGCTATTATTTATTATTGTCACTTCTTCATAAAAAAAAAACTTTTGAATTCGGTGCCAATTTTTTGTGTCAATGTAACCAATTAAAAACCGACTTCAAAAAAACATCACCGTCGCTATAAAGTAAAGAAGTCGGTGAAAAAAATGACACTTTTGAAGTCAATGTCAATTTTTTAACCGACTTCATTTACTTTATAGCGGCGGTGCTATTTTTTTGAAGCCGGTTTTTATTGGTTACATTGACACAAAAAATTGGCGTCGACTTCAAAATTAGCTTTTTATAATGAAATCATGATAATATTTAACAGCTGTTCTTAACATTTGTAGGATTTGTTTATACGAAATTAATAACTGAATTGACAAATTAAACCAATATCTTAACTAGAGAGTGTTTGAGTGTTTCAAAAACATTATTTTTTACTTTATAGTGGCAAAATTTTGTGTGCTGGTTTTCTGAAGTCGGTGTTTTTTGTTAAAAAGTTTTTATTTTTACTTTACAGTGGCAAAATTTTGAGTGCAGTTTTTTTGAAATCAGTTTTTTTATTATATTAAATTTATATAGGACCATCTCGAATATGTACTCCTTCGAATAAAAAAAGAATAAAAAAAGAAACATCCAAATCGGTACATATTTGTCAGAGTTATCGGTGTTTTTTTACAAAAATTTAGGTTTTTCTGGATTATTTCAAAAACTACATAACCAATTTCAATTAAATTTATACGAAACCATCTGGAATGTGTACTCTTTCGAACAAAAAAAGAATCATCGAAATCGGTACATATTTTCCAAAGTTATAGGTTTTTTTACAAAAATTAAAGTTTTTCAGGATTTTTTCAGAAACTGCATAACTAATTTCAATAAAATTTATACGGAACCATCTCGAATATGTACTCTCTCGAACAGACAAAGAATCATCCAAATTAGTACATATTTGCTAGAGTTATCGGTATTTTAATACAAAAAATTAAGTTTTTCAGGATTTTTTCCGAAACTACATAATCAATTTTATTAAAATTTATGAGATTATCCCGAATGTGTACTCTCTCGAATAAAAAAGAGTATCATCCAAATCGGTACATATTTGCCAGAGTGTGTGTGTTTTATAACAAAAATTTAGGATTTTCAGGATTTTTTCAGAAACTACATAACCAATTTCAATAAAATTTATATGGAACCATCTTGAATGTATACTCTTTCGAATAAAACAAAGAATCATCGAAATCAGTACATATTTTCCAGAGTTATCGGTATTTTATTACAAAAATTAAAGTTTTTCAGGATTTTTTCAGAAACTGCATAACTAATTTCAATAAAAATTTATACGGAACCATGTCGAATATGTACTCTCTCGAAAAGACAATGAATCATCCAAATCGATACATATTTGCCAGAGTTATCGGTGTTTTATTACAAAAATTTAAGTTTTTCAAGATTTTTTCCGAAACTACATAAACAATTTCAATAAAATTTATATGAGATTATCCCGAATGTGTACTCTCTCGAATAAAAAAAGAACCATCCAAATCGGCACATATTTGTCAGAATTATGCGGGAATATACATTAAAAAAAAATACATACGCGTCGAATTGAGAACCACCTCCTTTTTGAAGTTGGTTAATAAATATAAACCTTCCTATTTTTACAACGATTGTGAGAAATGCTAATTCTTTCAAAGAGAAATAGAGAATTTATGTTTGTTGTAATGTCTGGTTATCGTTAAATCAAGAAAATTAATTTTATTGTCGACTTCTAGTTCCATAGTGAATTTAATATTTTTATGTATTGAGTTTATATAGTTAAAAATATTGTCAAGTTGACGCTCTGTACCATTAAAAGAAGCAAAGATGTCGTCTACATATCGGTACCAATACAAAAAATGATTTGCTAAATTCTTGTCGATGTATTTGTTTTTCTAAGTTATCCATGAATATTTCTGCTAAAAGCGGGCTAAGTGGGCTACCCATTATAATACTACCCAAAATAATTTTGATTGAGGCTCGTGTTTAATAAATTTAGTATGTCTTGTTGTGTAACGATATTAACTTTATTTTTGATTAGAAATGTTTTTATGATTTTTACTGTTCCATCCGGGGGTATGCTAGGGAAAAGGTTTTGGACGTCAAATGATACTAGTTTTGAATTATCTGGAGAAAGACGTTGGAAATTTTTTCCGTTAATTTTTTAACGAATTTTTTATTGTGTAAGTTGGGGTGAAGTTAATGTTCGTTTTAATGATATCTATGAGAAATTTTGTAAGCTGGGGCCGATATGTAGGAGGCTACAGGTCTAATAGGATGATTTTCTTTATGTAATTTGACTAATGAATAAAGTAGAGGGGGCTGATGATTCATGACTGTTAATTTTGACATTTGGTTGTCTGATATGATGCTAGAAGCTTTACCTAACGCTGTTCTAATATCTTTCTTGAATTTTTCGGTCGGATCTTTTAATAATATTTCGAAATTTCCTTTCTTAATAAATTCGATTTTGTCGATATATTGTTGTTGATCTATGGCGACTATTGTGTTACCCTTATCTGCTTTTGTGAAAATAATATTATTATGTTTAGCCATGTTTTGTATTGATCTAGCTACATTTAGTTCACTATCTAAATTTGGTTTGTTGCTAAGAAATTCCTTTTTTATAATATCTGCGCAAATGTATTTTTTTGGTGTTCGTAATGGTACATTTATTAAAGCTATTTCTGTTTCTACAGTCCAGATTTCAGATTCTTTTAAATCAAATTTATTATTTATATTATGTTTAAAACCTTTATTTAAGAGGGCTGTTTCTTGATTGGAAAAATTTGTTGCTGATAAATTTATAAATATGTCAAGGAATTTATGATCTGAAAACACTTTTTTTGTGGTAAGCTGTGGTTGATATTTGTTTTTTTCCCTTATAAGAGAATCAAGTTTTCTTTTTTGATTAATGTATTTTTTATTTATTACAGGTCTAATTTTATCCCTCGTTTTGCGATCTAAATCAAAAAATTCTAATAAGTGTAATCGAAAAGCTAATTCAGAATGGATTACCTTAACATAAACATTATAGATGTCTCGTTTCCTGTACTGGATCCTTCTTTCTTCAATAATCCATTTTTATGTCCTATGTTGGCGGCTTTCGAGGCTGCAACACTAGTGTTTTTAGTCTGGAGTTTTATATAACATGGTACTACAGCATTTTTAATGCACAGATTGAAGAACCAAATGTTCTGTGTTGATAACGGAAAAAATTTCCAACGTCTTTCTACCAGATAATTCAAAACTAGTATCATTTGACGTCCAAAACCTTTTCCCTAGCATACCCCCGGATGAAACAGTAAAAATCATAAAAACATTCCTAATCAAAAATAAAGTTAATATCGTTATACAACAAGACATACTAAATTTATTAAACACGAGCCTCAATCAAAATTATTTTTACTTTAATAATACGTTTTATAATAGTTCGGAGGGTCTCATAATGGGTAGTCCACTTAGCCCGCTTTTAGCAGAAATATTCATGGTTAACCTAGAAAAACAAATACATCGACAAGAATTTAGCAAATCATTTTTGTATTGGTACCGATATATAGACGACATCTTTGCTTGTTTTAATGATACAGCGCGTTAACTTGACAATGTTTTTAACTATATAAACTCAATACATAAAAATATTAAATTCACTATGGAACTAGAAGTCGACAATAAAATTAATTTTCTTGACTTAACGATAACCAGACATTACAACAAACACAAATTCTCTATTTTTCACAAACCCTCACATACAGATACTACAATAAACATAAAATCAGCTCACCCCCTACAACACAAATTGGCAGCTTACCACAGTATGTTGCATAGACTTGTAAGTGTCCCCTTATCTGTAGATGATTTTAATAAAGAATTAAATCTAATAAAACAAATTGCTGTTAACAACGGATATTCTCCTGACACCATAGACTCAATTCTAAACAGAAAATTAAAAAATAAAGCTGTTTCTTTAGTATACCCCAAGAAAGAAAACACAGGGAAAAAAATATAATGTTTTAACCTATTTTGGTAACACGTCAGAGAAAATTAAAAACCACTTAAACAAATATAATATTAACATAGCTTTTAGAACAAACAATTCGTTAGGAAAATTCATTAAAAACGCAAAGGGAAAACAAAATAGATCAAAAAAATCTGGAGTGTATCAGTTGAATTGTGGTTCTTGTCATAAAAGTTACATAGGCCAGACAGGTCGCTCATTCGAAACTCGGATTTCAGAACATAAAAGAAGCTATTTAAAAAACAAAACTGACTCAGCGTACAATAATCATTTAACAGAATCAAATCATCTTTTTGACGATAAATTTAAAATTCTACACATACAAAACAAAGGCGTAAAATTAAACCTATTAGAAAATTTAGAAATAAAGAGAATTAAAAATTCAGACATCATCTTAAACGAACAAAAAGATATATGTCTGGCCCATGGTAACTCACCTTTACTCAATTTATACAATTAATATTCAGAATGGATTTCCCAGCAATATTCATTAGCATATAGTATTAATTTTATTACCTATCTACCTTAGGGTATTTGTATAAATGTAACAACACTAATATTCAAATATCAAGCATTATTAATTAAGCATTGCTCTTCGCCAACGGATAAAGTGCTCCTCGCCAAGTGATAAAGTCGTTCGACCGTCAACACGTCTAGACAACCGTTTATTGCACGAGCAAGAGGGAAGTTTTGGCAGTGTAAATTCAGAAAAGAAAAGAAATTCAGCTTTGCGCTTTTTAGCGCAAAGCCTTTCCTAGAGCTCTTTTTAGGGCTCTAGGCTACCAAAGCTCTCAAATCTTTCCAAAATTGCTTCCTCCTCCGCTCTCTTCTCACAAAGTAGTGTTAAAACCGGTTATTTCAGTGACTGTGACAAATATTTGCAAATGGAATCATCTCAAAAAACAAGTGAGATTTCTCTATTTGGAGGTATTGAAATTGATTTCACAACATTTAACAAAACACCTACACTAGACACAATCACACATAAACCAAAAACATCAAAACGTAAACTCATAGATATTCCCACAATTATGGACAAAAAAGAACACACACGCTCAAAAAAAATAACCCAACAGCATGAAATAACTATCCAAGCTCTTCAAGCAACAATAAAAAACCTAAACAAGCAAATTTCAAATCAAAACACGCTAATTACAGAACAAAACACCCAGTCGGCGGATCTTAGACAGATGCTGTCTAAGATGAACCAACAAATGGCTGAGCTAAAAGACATACCACAAAAAAACTCACAAACACAAAACACCACACCAAAACAAAACAAGACACAAACACAAAACACCACACCAACGCAGTCAAAAACACCACTCCTACCAACATCAACAAACACGACGGATTTTCCAGCTTTGGCGCAGCCAAAAATACAAAATCCCTTACATTCGGAACACACAGAATTAAAAATCACACCACTAAACATCCCAACATCAACAAACAAACAAACTAAAAAACATTCCGAAACATTAAACCAACAAACAAACCAAGACAAAGACGACGACGCCATGGATACTACATCATCACAAATCATCTTTTTGACTATAGATTTAAAATTCTACACATACAAAACAAAGGCGTAAAATTAAACCTATTAGAAAATTTAGAAATAAATAGAATTAAAAATTCAGACATCATCTTAAACGAACAAAAAGATATCTGTCTGGCCCATGGTAACTCACCTTTACTCAATTTATACAATTAATATTCAGAATGGATTTCCCAGCAATATTCATTAGCATATAGTATTAATTTTATTACCTATCTACCTTAGGGTATCTGTATAAATGTAACAACACTAATATTCAAATATCATTTTGTATCAGAAGAAGCTATAGTATAGCGAAACACGTCATACAGTTTCAGTGAAACTAAATGAAGTGGAAATTTCATTACATTCGTTATAAATTTCCATCAAGTAACAGCCACACCAATTCAACTTATGCTATACCCATAAAAGAAAAAAAATTAGGGGACAACCAAATATACGCCAAATAAAACAAACTCCCCACACCTTTTAAAGGATTATATTTTTCAGCGAGAAAAAACCTTTTCTCTCTTTTAAATAATGCTCAACTAATTCCGTGACAAAACTCCCTTTTTAACTTTTACATGGAGGCCCGAAATTAATTATCTTTACCCCTTAACTGTTGCCTACGAAAATTTAAATTGTTTGCGCCCCAAAAATAAAGGGATGCGAAACTATCTAACACTCAAAATTGTCGTCAAGTTGGCTCTGGTTTTATTTTAGAGTCGAAGCCTTCTACGGTGAAGTTAGTCAACAATTTTAACTGCGGCTGGTGTTTTGGCAATTAGACAGTTGCGATTAGGTTAGAATGGGGTTTTTAAATTGAATTAGAGGCGATAAAATGAAATAAAGTTCGTTGTGAATGCAATCAGCTTCTTTAAATGTTTTAGTACAATGAAATGCAGTTTTATTACTTGTTAATTTGATTTTTAGAGGTCCTTAATTCATTACCGACGCTACTGGTTTTCGGTTGTTCATTTGTCTGTTCGACTGTATGTCAAGTTCCAAACTCAAGAGCCGATTTTCGTGTGTTATTAACAGAAATAGTAAGAACAGAAACTGTAAACAAAGAATAGTGAAGTTGATTTTTACTGCAACCAAATTTGTCAGGATTAATTTCCTGTTTTGATTGGTGTGTTAAATCTGTCTAATTCTGGTTGCGGCAAACAGCTTTCCTGCTTCTTTTTATTTATGATGTTGTAAAATGGTACGAGTGTTTTTCGCGAACTGTCACAGGCGACGAAACTTCTTTTCATTCAAACGTCTGAAAGGGCTGACAGTTTCGTATTTCAGCGTTTTATGCGGCTGTTTTTCTACGTTTGATCCTCTCACTTGATTCTTCAAATGACCCAGTTGCATTGCTTTCAATAATATTGAAAGTCATGGAAAAGGCTATCAATCAGCATCTTCTAAAATACCTTGAAGGATTCAACATTATTAGCGACCACCAATATGGCTTTCGTAAACATAGATCAACAGGAGATCTTCTAACTTATGTCACATATGTTTGGAACAACGCAATTGAACACTTTGGAGAATCTCGAGCGGTTGCTCTTGATATATCCAAGGCATTCGACCGTGTTTGGCACGATGAATTGTTGATTAAACTACGCTCTTCTGGTATGTCTGAAAAGTCATGTTTGTGGCTCTCATGTTTCCTCAAAGAGCGTTCTTTACGAGTGATAGTCGACGGGTTTCTTTCTAACACCTTCACTATCAACCCGGTGTGCTCAAAGGCTCCATACTATCTCCTACTCTCTTTCTCATTTACATTAACGATCTGCTGGAAAAGACTGGGAATCCAATCTATTGTTTTGCAGATGACAATACAGTTATCTCTTCGTTCACTTTGAACGCTCGGACATCGGCTACTTAGACGAATATCTGCAGACAGCAGGAAATCATTCAACGTAGCAAAGTGGAATTTAAAGCTACAAAAACCCAATCGCCAGTTTTTTCTAAAGAAGTTAACGTTGCTGAACCAGACATCATTATGTCAGAGCACTCCATTCCTTTAACATCGTCACTCAATTTGTTGGGCGTTAATTTGGGAGCAAATATCTCCTGGCATGAACATGTTGCAAGCATAGCAAAGAGAGCTTCTCAAAAGTTGGGAATATTGTTTCGAATCAGAAAGTTTTACACTCCACAACAACTGTTAATTCTTTACAAAGCTCAAATTCGATCAACTATGGAATACTGCTCCCAGGTTTAGGGCTCTGCTCCCAAACATACACTGCATTTATTGGATTCTATTCAGAGAAGAGCTGCTCGTCTCATTGGAGACCCGGAACTGACCGACGGCCTTCATTCATTGGAACATCGAAGAACGGTTAGCAATTTGAGTCTATTCTACAGTGGAAAGTGTTCGAAGGATGTGGCCTGCTTAATTCCTCCCAGAGAGGTGCATGTTAGAAATACACACACAAAGGACTTAGTGAAGAACTCGTGGCAAGACCGTCTCTTTGTTTGAAAAATTGATTATTGAATTGGAAAGAGTTTCCGGTGATGTAAAATTCGAAAAGTTTCGATATAGCTTGTTGTATTGTTATACTGATATTGTGTTTTTGTAACACAGTGACAATAATTTCTAAACAATCTTCATTTGGGATATTGGAGATCATATTTGTTACAACGAATGAAACTAGAAGGGCATTATTTGGGATGGAGATATTTTTAAGTTTATTTGTGAGGTCAATAGAGTTTTTTGTGTCGTGTTTGGTATTAAATTGCGTTATTGCTCTAAAAACGGTGTTGAGAAGTATTGATAGATTTTTTAAGGGACTGTTGCTGTACGATACTACTGGTCTTATTGGCGAGTTTTCTTTATGTATTGTTATCAAGCCGTAAAGCTTTGGTCATAAAGGATTTTGGTTTATTATTTTAAACTTTTCTCTTTTATCTACAATGTTCAGGGTTTCATTTTTTCAATGAGTTGTTTGGAATTTCATCAGTTGGATCTATTTTTAGTTTTATTGCATATTGGATCTTTTTTCCAAAAAATCATTTACTTTTTGAATATATACTGAATGGAATTGCCTTAGTCTGCTTTTGTTATTATTAGGTTATTTTACACTGGATGGACGCTATCGTTAGTTGTTCCTTGTTACTGCTGGTAGTGTTTTTGTGTGTTTATCATTATACAGTAATACCCCGCTTTACGCGAGGGATACGTTCCGAAAAAAATCGCGTTAACTGAAATTCGCGTATATCGAGGTTTATGATTAAACATAGTCAAAATTTAATACAAAAAAATACAAATCATTTTAATCAATCACTTTAATTCTAAGAACACTTTATGCAATACATACTCTTATTTTTTACGGAAAAATACATCTATTGTCTTTTGGGTAACGTTTTGTTTACGTTCTTGTAAAATACGTTCATAACACCCAACACTGTTTTTAATTGTTTGACACACGGTCAAGACACGGTCATCATTATTGTCTATACTCTGCAATATGTCCAAACCTGAATAAATTTTTGAAAGTGCATTTTGTATTTCCCCTGAAGATAAAACTTTCTCTTCTACTTGTTCTTCCTCATCGTAGATAGGATTATTCTGTAACTCGATCAGATCTTCATTGCTAATAGGATCGTCGTGCGTTGCTACAAGTTCTACGAGATCTTCTACCGTGACATCTTCAAGTTCAGACCCCTCAATCATTGCAGCAATGTCTTCAAGCACTTGTCTCTGCATCTGGACAATTCTTCTAGGTGCTTCCACTACATCTGGTCAAAGATTACGCCACACCCCATTCATACAACTCATTTTAACTTCCTTCCAAGCCTCTTCTATGTTGTGAATAGACTTCATAATGTTGTATGACTTCCACCACTCTCGCATAGACTGTCTTCCTTCCCCGTCAGTTTCATGAATTAGTTGGCTAAAAGTGCGGCGATGGTAATAAGCTTTGAAGTTTGCTATTGCTCCCTGGTCCATAGGTTGTAATATTGACGTAGTGTTTGGTGGAAGGAACTTTACGTACACTTTTAAGTCTCTGGGCGTATCAAGTGAGGTTGGATGTCCTGGGGCATTGTCTAAGAGTAATATAACTTTAGGTTCAAGCCCATTTCTGTCACAGTATGATTTGACTGATGGGCAAAAACTATTAGAATACCATTCTTGAAAAATTTCCCGTGTAACCCACGCCTTTCTGTTTGATCGCCACACAACTGGTAGACTTGTCTTGTCTGTGCCTCGCATTGCACGGGGTGTTTCTGAATGGTACACTAGTAAAGGTTTCAGTTTGAAATCACCAGTGGCATTACCACCCAGCAGAAGTGTTAGTCGATCTTTCGCAGCTTTGAAACCACTGGCTTGACGTTCTTCCTTAGAAATGAATGTTCGAGATGGCATTTTTTTCCAGTAAAGTGCGGTCTCATCAACATTGAAAATGAGACAAGCAGGAATTTTCTCTCGTCTAACGAAGTCTTGAAACTTGTCTGGAAACTCAGCTGCAGCTTGAATGTCCGCGCTGGCCGCCTCGCCTGTTATGTGGATATTGTGAAGATTAGAACGCTGCTTGAACCGATGGAACCAGCCTCTGCTGGCAGCAAAAGTCGGAGTGGCACTCCCTTCTCCTTCTTTTATTTTCAGCATCTCATACAAAGATTTTGCTTTTGTGCATATGAGATCTTGACTTAGTGGTGTGTTCTTCTTATTCAAATCTTCGATCCAGACTGACAGTAATTTCTCCATTCTTTCTAAGATAGATGATCTCGAACGAGAAAGTTTTGTTGCACTTATAGGTGTTGAACCTTCGCTGGAGATTTTAATTTTTTCCCGATTTTTATAAATCGTTCTCACAGTCGATTCTGAGAGTCCAAAATCTCTCCCAACAATTGTTGCTTTGCCTCCATTTTCCATTCTTCTTAACACTTTCATCTTCAATTCCAAAGTGACGCTTTTACGCTCTTTTTTCTTTACAGGCGGCATTTTTAACGTAGGGTTAAATTATGTATGTATGTATCTCCAATAAATATTAAAACAAAACTGCCAGCCGACCGAACTAACATTACGGAACAAATGAACACACGAAACGAACGAGGAAATCCCCATAGAACAAAGTCGAAGGACAGGGAATTCCCAATTCTTCAAAGAGAATATTCAGAGAAAGCGGGGATCCCCCCGCGACCATAGAGAAGTTAATGACTACATGAGCGCGAAATTTGAAATTCGCGTTATAGTGAAACCGCGCGTAACGGGTTCGCGCTAAGCGGGGTATTACTGTACGTTTTATTTTTCCTTTTTTGATATTTGGGTCACCTATGTTTTTTGTGGCTGATTCAATTTCGGATATTAAGGTTTCGATAGTATGTTTTATATGAGTTAGGATTATATTTTGGTCATTTCCCCAACAGTTTTTTCTCACTTTCTGTAAAATTTATTCTGTCGATACTGATAAATCTATCATAGAAGGTGTTTAGTTGAGTATTATCTGAAGTTTCGGTATATTTTTTATTCTCTATTAGTTTTTTTAAGTTTTTTTGATTGGCTTAAGTAAATTTTGTGAATAGTTTGGCTAATATTTAGTCTAGTGTTATCATCAAAGATATCAAATTCTAGCGGATGGAGTTTATAAGTTAATTCAGTGTGCATTACCTTGATATGGAGTAAGAGGGTGTCTCTACTACGGAACCATTTCTTAGCTTCTTCCTGGTTTTATAACTACTTTTTTGTTGTGTTTTTCTTAAAACGTGCCTTGTTTATCCAACAAATTTCTACGATGTCAACTAATATACTATATATATATATTCCTCAATAATATTCTCTAGATGTTCTGACCTACATTTTTTCCGTTTCTCCGAACGTAACTTTTTGATTTATTAGATCCGAAGGGTCTGAAGTTCGTAAGTCAACGACTTGGACAAGGTGGATGTTGTTCAGCAATTTCAAAATAAATAAGCGGAGCCAGGATGCCATTGTCAGGATGATCTATCAAGTAGTGGGGGCGATATATTTGTGATTAATACAGAGACGGATCGAGAAAAGTCAGAAATGTTATTTATATTTATTTTGGTAATAATTCTGATTAAGTGAGTCTGAAAACACATAGAAAACTTATTACTTAACACTGCCTTATTGCACAGTTAAAAAATAAATTGATGAAGTTTCAATAGCTCGATGATTGATACTCAATCTAAAACTACAATACAATGTCAAGGCAGTTGTAAGAGAGGACGAATGGGCGACAATTTTTAACCAATTTTTTACCCAAAATGTGTTGATGCCCAATCAATTTTCAGAGAGAACGGATTTATTCGGTCGATGCGGGCAATTCGGCTTTTCTAAATGATTTATTTCTACACGCAGTAAAGGTTTTTACTCGACTAACTTTCTTTTGTGTACAAAATTGCCACTTGGGATTACTTTTTTATCAAGTTAGAGTTAAAATACATGGGCGAATCAAATATATATAAAAAAAACCGGTCAAGTGCAAGTTGGACTTGCACATTTAGTGTTTCGTACTGTAATCGCCTTTAAAATAAAAATTTTTATTACAGAGGTATAAAATGATCAGTGATGAAATTCCAGAATTTTTTAAAAATTTTTTGAACAGTATTTTTTGAGATAAGGAGTGGAACGTTGATTTTTGGCAATTTATACAAAGAAAATAATTTTTTAAACTCGTGTTTTCACAAACTTTCATTTGACTCAATGACCAAAGTAAAGAGAGACAAGTAAAAACCAAAGACTGGTCCGACGGCGAGTGCAGCGCACTAGCAGAGGCCAAGAAAACAGCACGACAGAAGATGATAATGAACCCAAATGAAAAGAATATTCAGGAATATAGAGAATTTCGACGAATGTTCAAACAAACATGCAGAAGACTGAAGAGACAATACAATGAAGAAAAATTGAAAAACAATGACTTGTTAATAAGGAATTAAGAAGCTTCTATCAGGATGTAAAACCAATGAACAAAGGATACCATAGCCGAACCAGCTACCTCAGAACTAATACGGGATTACTAATAAGTGAGCCAGACAAAATAATGGATGAGTGGAAGGGGTATTTCGAGGTATTGTTGAATGGGGGAGAAACAGGGAATGAGGTAGAAGAGCGAACAATGGACGATGATGGAAATATGGTGAGTAAGCCAACAAGAGGAGAAATTAAAGCTATAATTAATGAAATGAAAAACAACAAAAAGCCAGGTGAAAGCGAAATAAGTGCTGAAATGTTAAAGGCAGGAGTTGAACAACTGCATGAGAAACTATTTCTACTAATAGAGCAAGTGTGAAGACAGGAGGTAATGCCAAAAGAATGGTCCAAGGCCCTTATAAGTCCACTACACAAAAAAGGTGATAAAATGCTATGCAAAAATTATAGAGAAATAGCTCTGCTAGATACATGCTATAAGATTCTGGCAAAGATATTGCGGAGGAGATTGAATGGGTATGCAGAAGAAACAATGGGGGAATACCAAGCGGAATTCCGAAGTAACAGATCCACAACAGATCAGATATTCACTGTTAAAGAAATTCAAACTACGTGTTATGAGCATAAAATAGCGTTACATATCCTGTTTATAGACTTCCGGCAGGCTTATGATAGAATTATAAGAGACAGAATGTATCAAGCATTGTTCCATTTAGGAATACCAACAAAATTAATCAGATTACTTAAAATGACACTACAAAAAAAACGACCAATAAAATAGTGTGGAATGGCATGGAATTAAAAGATTTTATAGTGGAAAGGGGACTACGACAGGGTGACCCACTGTCTGCGACGTTATTTAACTTAGTTTTGGAGAGGATAATAAGAGGGAGCAGCCTAGAGGCTAACGGTACAATTTTTAATAAGGAGCACCAGTGTATAGCATATGCGGATGATTTGACGTTGATAGCAAAGTCTAGCAGAGAACTGGTAAAGAGAACGAAAAGGCTAATAAGAGAGGCAAGTAAGTATGGATTAGACATCAACTCCGAGAAAACGAAATGTATGATAGCAGGAAGCACAGAAACTAAGAAAGAAAAAGAACTTAATGTAGTGATCTATGATGGAAGGGAATATAAATTTGAGAGAGTGGATAGATTTATATATTTGGGGGTACTGCTGGAAGAAAACGGGCATGAGGGGAGCGAATTGAAGGCGCGAATAGCAAAGGGCAACCAAAAATGTGGGAGCCTGAATGCTTTAATGAAATCAAAATACGTCTCTAGAAAGGCAAAACTGAGGATTTATACATCGGTAATGAGACCTACTGTCACCTATGGATGGGAAACATGGGTAATGAATAAATTGGAGGAAGAGGCGCTAGAGAGGTGGGAAAGAAGGATGTTAAGAAAAGGAAAAACACACCGGAAGGGTGGACTAGACGGACAAATCAGGAACTGGAAGACTTATATGACGGACCTAGAATCACATCTTTTATAAGAGCGCAAAGAGTGAGATGGTTAGGACACGTACAACGTTTGACAAGAGAGAGGATGCCGAAAATGGTGCTGGCGATGAAGCCTGTGGGTGCGAGAAGGAAGGGAAGGCCGAAGAGGAGATGGTTGCAATATGTTGAGGAGGATTTAAGAGCCATAGGGGTCAGAGACTGGAGAACGAAGGCGCAGAACAGAATAGAGTGGAGACGTACGATCCAACAATACCTGGACGCCGGATGATGGAAGAGGGAAGAGGGAAAAGGACACAAGTTTTACTAAGCCCTAGGCCTTCATGGCCTGTAGTGCATTTTATATTATTATTTTTTGAGATAAGGAGAGGAACGTCGATTTTTGACAATTTATACGAAGAAAAGAAATTTTTAAACTCGTGTTTTCACAAGCTCTCATTTGACTCAATGACCTGGTAATTTTTTTTTTTTTCACTTTTGATTTCATCGCCCATATACCAGATAAATTATCAAACAAAATGCACTCGTAATAATTTTCGCTCAATCTACACTGTATGAAGAATATTCCATAATTATTTCAAAATTTTTTGATCATTACTTTACGAGATAGGGTGGGGACATGAGTTTTTTCGGCCATTTTTTTTTAAATAATACAAATAAGAGTGTGAGCAAGTATAACATCATATATATTTTTGAACTCGTGTTTTTACAAGCTTTCATTTGATATCCCCCTCAATGACCTGGTAATTTTTTTTCACTTTCGATGTCACCCCCCTAAACCAGAAAAATTATCAAACTCGTAATAATTTGTGCTCAATCTATACTGTATGAAGAATATTCTAGAATTTTTTCGAAATTTTTAGATCAGTATTTTCCGAGATAGGGTGGGAGACATGGGTTTTTGGCCGTTTTTTTTTAAATAATACAAAGACGAGTGTGCGCAAGTATTACATCATATATATTTTTGAACTCGTTTATCCACACGCTGTCATTTGACACCCACTCGATGACCTGGGGTAAATTTTTATTTTTACTTTCGATCTCACCCCCAATATATCAGATAAATTATTAAACGAAGTGCACTCGTGATAATTTTTACTCAATCTACACTTTATGAGGAATGTTCCAGAATTTTTTCAAAATTTTCAGATCAGTATTTTCCGAGATAGGATGGGGGGACAGGAGTTTTTGGCCATTTTTTTAAAAATAATACAAATAAGAGTGTGCACAAGTATTATATCATATATGTTTTTGAACTCGTGTTTTTCACAAACTCTCATTTGATACCCCACTCGATGACCTAGTAAAAAAATATTTTTTTCACTTCCGATTTCACCCCTTAAGTCAAAATTTAATTTTCAAAACTACACGGCTCTGATTGGGCCATCAATTCCTTATTTTTGTGCCTAATTTCAACTTTCTATGTCAAATAGTTTCTGAGAAAATCGAATGTGACAAACGGCCGGGCAGACACCGAAGTGAACCCATAAGTGTTCCATACGGACCACTAAAAATAGTTAAAAACTACACTACATAAATACCAACCGAAACTACCTCGTATATAATATTTCACCGCACATTCCCGATGCAGTCCTCGCCGTTACCTATGGAATAATTTGTCCGTCGGTGGTCATGTGACATTTTCTGGCATGACTGCTTGATTTATGTCGGTTGCGATACAGCCGGCACAAAGCCGCACGTCCAAACTATCATTCAGGTAGAGTTTTATTAAAAGTGAAGTGAAAGGCCAAATAGAATTAAAATGTGAAGGAAACTAGGTTGATGTTGATGTCTAAGTCTATTTATTTTTAGTTTTCTAATTTAATGAGTCTTCTTCTCAACATGAAGTGGTTATATATTCATGAAATGTATTTAAGCTAAAGATTTGTCTTCGTCTCTGAAGTCTCCTTTGTTCTCATTGTGCTTGTCTTTTGTTGCAATCGTTCTTAATAAAGATTTCGTAACTATTTTTTCCATCTCAAGTTTTAATTTACTGCTTACTGATGAAGATCGTGATCACTGCTTCCGACACCGTCTCCTCACGAACTTTAGAAACTGCTGCTCGAAAAAATATCACTAGAAGCACATCCAAACCACCTTCTCATGTCCTTCAGCCAAGAATTCTGTCGTTTCCGATCGATCGTTTCCCCTTTATTTTACCTTCAATAACACAGGCCAACAAAACAAATATTTGTAAAAACTTTTTAAACCAATACATCTAAGTGTTATGTATTTTTGGGTGCCGAAACCGTGTCTGGTATCAATTTTTTTTGTATCACCCACAGTTCTCTCACAATATGACATCGATTAAATTTCAAAATAGGGAAAAAAAAATCCTCTTCCTGCTTGAAAAACTGTTAATCTCTTATTCTATAGTGGTAAATAGATGTTCCAGATTCCAATAAATGTTTTTCTTTCAGCCTAGAACCAAGCAATTCTGCTTTTTCCTTAGTCAAACCCAAATCTCTTACTAAATCATTTAACTCAGATTGTGTAAACAACTGTGATTTTAAATTTTCTAGAGAACATTGAAACTCATCATCATCCGGTGGATTCTATTCAGAGGAAAAGTGACCAAACGATGAACTAAAAAATGTAATGCGGCTAAATTAAGTTGTTTGTAATAAAATGAATCATTAGGAATATATCTATCTAAGTTGGGAATGTGGAATCTTTGGCACAATGATACTACTCAGTATATATCACCACTACACCAAACACTTTATTTTTGCACTCGACGCGCCTTTCGCTAACCATGTTAGCTTCATCAGGAGCGATGATTGACTAAAGCTAAACTACAAATCTACCCTATTTATACTTAGCCTAACCCTTAAATTACTCAAACGGAACTAATGACATAGGCAAGGCCGTCAGTTCCGGTCAAGTAACCAGTAGAGGGGACTATAAGGAATAGGCCCTCTGTCTTTATTTAAACTACTTTTACATTTTATGATTTCCATACTTTCGTATGCGTTCAACAATCTCCTATCAGATAAAATACAGTAGAACAGAAAAGTCTAGCATTGCCGAACTTGCCCTTGAAGCTGATCATACATTAGATAATCTAAGATTAATAAAAAATGTATCTGATAGGAGATTGTTGAACGCATACGAAAGTATGGAAATCATAAAATGTAAAAGTAGTTTAAATAAAGACAGAGGGCCTTTTCCTTATAGTCCAATCTACTGGTTACTTGACCGGAACTGACGGCCTTGCTTATGTCATTAGTTCCGCTTGAGTAATTCAAGGGTCAGGCTAAGTATAAATAGGGTAGATTTGTAGTTTAGCTTTAGTCAATCGTCGCTCCTGATGAAGCTAACATGGTTAGCGAAACGCGCGTCGAGTGCCAAAATAAAGTGTTTGGTGTA
This sequence comes from Pachyrhynchus sulphureomaculatus, assembly GCA_019049505.1. NCBI lineage: Eukaryota > Metazoa > Arthropoda > Insecta > Coleoptera > Curculionidae > Pachyrhynchus > Pachyrhynchus sulphureomaculatus. Next base: position 113,634,485 of record CM032452.1, on the reverse strand, counting down.
GTGGTGATATATACTGAGTAATGTTTTTTTCCAGAAATATTCGTAATTTCTTTCAAATTTTACACCTTTTTGAACAAATTTCCCTGTATACATCAAAAATGACATTCTCTCTCTCCGATAATTTAATTCTACCCCATTTTAGCTGTTGTTTCAAATAAACTACCGCCTTATCAAAATAATAATTACATCCAACTCCCGAATTCATTCATTTCAAATTTGATAAAATCGACAAAGTAAACATCTTGTCATGCGGAAAATTTTCAGTAAAAATGCAGGAAGAACTTCACATTGTTTACTCGAGAAATATTGAATTGGATATGAAGGTGCGCGTCAGAGATATGAGATCATATGGTAAAATATATATGAAAATCGTAAGGGAAAAAGTTTTTTTTAAATGTAAAAGGTGTACGTAGAATAAGTCGAGCATGAAAATGGAGTCGAACTTTTTTTACTTGTTTTTAACCCTTTTTGAAATTATAAAATAGAATTTTATAAATCTTTATCAGGCTAGACCAAGATAGAGTCATTTTTACTTTTCTTGCTAAAGGAAGTAACGTTTCCGTGAAAGAATCACCCTCTGAGATTTTTGTGTCACGTTACGTTTCAGGTTAGTTTAAGTCAGCTTCATGTTCCAGTTCCATTTTTTCCATTTTCTTTATTGACTTTCAAGCAAGGCATCGCCTCTTACTTCTATTAAATGAAAGTTGATATGATACGATGAGAAAGTATACTTTTTCTAACTTAACCTAAGTATTTACAGTAGTGTTCCTAGTCTAAACTTAACCTAGAAAATGTGTATTTTCACATGATTGTGACCTAACCTAACTTAATCTAGGGCGTATGCTAACTTAATCTGGTTTTACACTCTTCTGTCATTGTGGGTTGGAGGGGCCATCATCACAGTAAACCCAATACAGTTGCCAAAGTGAGCTCCAAGTTGGTGACGAGATTCGGTCCCTCTTTCAAAATGGCCGTTTAAGGTTTACACCTCGGAATGTATCTTTTGAAATGTATTGTCGATTGGTTCTTGATGTGACTGCAGTTTATATGAACTTAAAAACAGAAGAAAGAGAGAGTTTGTATAAAAAGATAATTAAAAACGTTTGTAAGTGAAGAGAATCGAAAAGGTTGACAAACAATTTACATAACCATGGAGACAGGGATTATTGTTGTGCCGTTGACAATTGTAAAAATACGCCGGGAGTAAGTTTCTTCTGCTTCCCCAAAGATGTTGAAAGGTAAATGATTTAACGAAAGAATATCAATTGCACAAGAAATCGTACGCGAATAAATTGAATAATTTGGCTTGCAGCAACCAATTTTTGAGCTTTATAGAGTCCCAATAAAGCGTTGGACCCAAAATATGATATGTCATATAATATCTATAATTTTGAATGATAAAACTTTGCACAGTAACATTATTTGTATTTAAAATCTTCCGCTGGTCCCCTTTTTAACAAGGCGGACTAAAAAGTGAGACCTAATTTTCCTATACGGTTACTCCTGAGTTTCACTACTGTATTGAGTTTACTGTGGCATCGTCTTCGTCCGAGAGAGGATCTCGAGAATTAGTTGTGGGCATGGGGGAGGGTTAGGAAGGCGTCCCTGATGATTGGATTGTGATGCTGGAACGCCTTGACCAGGAACTTTATTTGAGTTTGCCTCATGTTTGTCTTTATGGCTGGCACACCAAGGTCTATGTAATTGGTTATTTCACATGGATCATGGGGGCTCCTGTAATCATCCTCAGGGCCTTGTTCTGCACTGCCCGGGGCTTGTGCTCTCCTTGTCTTTGAAAGCTGGCACCATATGGAAAGGCGTAAATGCCTGCCATACCGATTGTGTTGTAGACCATGGGCTTGGTTTTGGTGGGCAACTTGCTGTAGCGATTTATAATTAGGTATAGTTTGCCCACCAGTTGCTTAGCTTTCTTGGTTGAGTTGTACTTCCTACTTATATGCCATCAGAGCAGGAAGTTGCTTAGTCGGCTGACGTGGAACATCTCGGCGTTGTATAGTGAGATGCCGGTTGTTGGTGCCTTTGTTAAGCAATTCCATGCAGCTGGGAAATTTATATATATATTTATATATTTATATATATATATATATATATATATATATATATATATATATATATATATCTATATCTATATATATATATATATATATATATATATATATATATATATATATATATATATATATATATATATCTATATATATATATATATATATATATATATATATATATATATATATATCAAGAATTTTCTACAGCTAACGCTGTCTTCCTTCTCTCAGCCTTTGACTCCATCCGTTTCTATCTTCCCAGTCTCCATCTGTTAGACCCTGCCCTCCAAGCCTCGTCCACATCGTCTCTCCAGGATCGTCTGGGTCTTCCTCTTTTTCTTTTTCCCATAGGGCTCCACTCCGTTATTTTCTTTATCCACCTATTATCTTCGCTCCGTCTTATGTGTCCATACCATTTTAATCGTTTTTCTTCAATGATGTTTATTGCGTTCTCTTTGATGTTTATTCTGCTTCTTATTTCTTCATTTGTTATTCTCTCCATACGTGTCACTCTACAACATCTTCTCCAATACTCCATCTCTACCGCGTTAATTTTAGATTTATTTCTTTTGTTGATCGTCCATCTTTCTGACCCGTATGTCATTATGCTTTGTATTATTGATTTGTATATGCGTGTTTTGTTTCTCTTTGTAATGTGCTTGTCCCACAGGATCGAATATAATTGTCTTAAGCATGTCCGCGTTTGTCCTAATCTAGCTTTAATCTCTTCTTCTGATGTTGCGTTTTTTGAAATGATGGTTCCTAAATATTTAAATCTATCGGTTCGTTTGATTATTGGTTCATTATCGACTTCAAGATTCTTCACGTTTCCCTCCTTTGTTGTCAGATATTCCGTTTTATCAAAGTTTATTGCTAATCCTGCTTTAGTGTATTCTTCTTTCAGTTTTCTTACCATATAACTGAGGTCTTCCTCATCTTGCGCTATGATTACTTGGTCGTCTGCGAAACTAACATGGTTAGCGAAACGCGCGTCGAGTGCTAAAATAAAGTGTTTGGTGTAGTGGTGATATATACTGAGTAATGTTTTTTTCCAGAAATATTCATAATTTCTTTCAAATTTTACACCTTTTCGAACAAATTTCCCTGTATACATCAAAAATGACATTCTCTCTCTGATAATTTAATTCTACCCATTTTAGCTGTTGTTTCAAATAAACTACCGCCTTATCAAAAATAATAATTACATCCAACTCCCGAATTCATTCATTTCAAATTTGATAAAATCGACAAAGTAAACATCTTGTCATGCGGAAAATTTTCAGTGAAAATGCAGGAAGAACTTCACATTGTTTACTCGAGAAATATTGAATTGGATATGAAGGTGCGCGTCAGAGATATGAGATCATATGGTAAAAATATATGAAAATCATAAGGGAAAAAGTTTTTTTAAATGTAAAAGGTGTACGTGGAATAAGTTGAGCATGAAAAGGAAGTCGAACTTTTTTACTTGTTTTTAACCCTTTTTGAAATTATAAAATAGAATTTTATAAATCTTTATCAGGCTAGACCAAGATAGAGTCATTTTTACTTTTCTTGCTAAAGGAAGTGACGTTTCCGTGAAAGAATCACCCTCTGAGATTTTTGTGTCACGTTACGTTTCAGGTTAGTTTAAGTCAGCTTCATGTTCCAGTTCCATTTTTTCCATTTTCTTTATTGACTTTCAAGCAAGGCATCGCCTCTTACTTCTATTAAATGAAAGTTGATATGACACGATGAGAAAGTATACTTTTTTTCTAACTTAACCTAAGTATTTACAGTAGTGTTCCTAGTCTAAACTTAACCTAGAAAATGTGTATTTTCACATGATTGTGACCTAACCTATCTTAATCTAAGGCGTATGCTAACTTAATCTGGTTTTACAATCTTTTGTCATTGTGGGTTGGAGGGGCCATCATCACAGTAAACCCAATAGAGTTGCCAAAGTGAGCTCCAAGTTGGTGACGAGATTCGGTCCCTCTTTCAAAATGGCCGTTTAAGGTTTACACCTCGGAATGTGTCTTTTAAAATGTATTGTCGATCTTTTCTTGATGTGACTGCAGTTTATATGAACTTAAAAACAGAAGGAAGAGAGAGTTTGTATAAAAAAGATAATTAAAAACGTTTGTAAGTGAAGAGAATCGAAATCGACAAACAATTTACATAACCATGGAGACTGGAGGTTATTGTTGTGCCGTTGACAATTGTAAAAATACGCCGGGAGTAAGTTTCTTTCTTATTCCCCAAAGATGTTGAAAGGTAAATGATTTAATGAAAGAATATCAATTGCATAAGAAATTTGGCTTGCAGCAACCAATTTTTGAGATTTATAGAGTCCCAATAAAGCGTTGGATCCAAAAAATATGATATGCCATATAATATTTATGATTTTAAATGATAAAACTTTGCACAGTAACATTATTTGTATTTAAAATCTTCCGCTGGTCCCCTTTTTAACATGGCGGACTGAAAAGTGAGATCTGATTTTCCTATACGGTTACTCCTGAGTTCGCTACTGTATTTGGTTTACTGCACCATCGTCTTCGTCCGAGAGAGGGTCTCGGGAATTAGCTGCGGGCATAGGGGAGGCTTAGGAAGGCGTCCGAGATGTGATGCTGGAACACCTTGACCAGGAACTTCATTTGAGTTTGCCCCACGTATGTCTTTATGGTTGTCACACCGAGGTATCTGTGTAATTGGTTATTTCGCATGAATCATGGAGGCTCCTGTGATCATCCTCAAGGCCTTGTTCTGCACTGCCTGGGCTTGTGCTCTCCTTGTCTTTGAAAGCTGGCACCATATGGGACAGGCGTAAATGCCTGCCTTACCGATTGTGTTGTAAACCATGGGCTTGGTTTTGGTGGGCAACTTGCTGTAGCGATTTATAATTAGGTATAGTTTGCCCACCAGTTGCTTAACTTTCTTGGTTGAGTTGTACTTCCTACTTATATGCTATCAGAGCAGGAAGTTGGTTGGACGGCTGACATGGAAGATCTCGGCGTTGTGTCGTGGGATGCCGGTTGTTGGTGCCTTTTGTTATGCAATTCCATGCAGCTGGGAAATTTATATATATATATATATATATATATATATATATATATATATATATATATATATATATATATATATATATATGTTATATATATGTATATATATATATATATATATATATATATATATATATATATATATATATATATATATATATCGCTCCCTCGTTCACCCTTTACCTATAATTAGGTTATGATTTATCCTTCCTCGGCTCCATACCGGTTTTTTGGTTGCTCAATTGGCTATATCTTTCTCACTCAAAGGTCCAATACATGCACTTCCCAATTTTGATCGGTTCCTTCCGGGTGTCGACCCCGTATTCTGGTTAATTGGGTTTTCTTGACTAAACCCCTTATCTCTGTCGGTCAGCTGTCTCCTGTCGTCCTTGTCATCTTTCCTATATGGCGGTAGCCATGTGTGGTGGTCACAGTTGAAATAATTAACAATGTTCTCAACATCCAAGGTTCCCAATTACATCCATGTTTTAAATTTGGTTTTTATAATTTTGTCTACAATGTTTTAGTGTGTATTTTATATATTTTATGGATTAACCAACTTTTCATGTAACAACTTTTTTATGTATAAGCTACCTACGGCCATTCAGGCTAACGAAATCTTTGCACTTCTCATGTGAGTTTTTTTTTTAATTTATTATGACTAATATCTTATTCTTGTTCTACACTAATTTTATTTATTGTAACAACTTAATGATAACATCATTAATTTAAATTTGTCCCAAACACGATCAGTGAATACGCTTTGTTCTTCTTTTCAGTTTTGTCCTGAAGAAGGTCCCAATCCAGGACCGAAATATTGGCTTAATGAAAATTGTGTGATTTCTTATCACACCCCCCTTTTTTGCCGAGTTCCCCAACTAAGATTGTATTTTTAATAATTTTGGTATATATATATATATATATATATATATATATATATATATATATATATATATATATATATATATAGAAAGAGAGGAGAGAGAACGAGAAGTATATAAATACCCTTTAATCTATGTAGAAAAAAATTATTCATACTTTTTCAGTTAAAACAGCAATAAAAAAATTACCACCACTGTAACCACAAGTCATTATTCAGCCGAGCTTTTGAAAATAAAAGCTAAATTTGATTATTCAAATTTATATTCACTGGCTTCGCTATTATTTAAAAAGAGAAAAGAAATTAGCGAATAAGGCTTTTTGATTTAACCAAATCTTAATTTTTAATAAAGTTTAAAATTACGTCATTGTTAATTAATAATTCGAATTAATCTGAATGGAAAGCAGGAATGTACCAGCTTCCAGATATCTATATTAATACACGGAAAAACATTTAATGTCGATATATTAATAAAAAAGAAAAAGAAAATCGGCCTGCGATATTGAACGTATGGGGACGTCAAAAAATAATGGACTGTAGCTAATTGGTAAAATTTTTTACTATACTCAAATTCTTTCTACTACAGCCGCGGCAGAGCGTTCGATACAGCCTGGCCTGCATGTGGCTGATGACAACCAATAGATGGAAATGCCTCCTAGATTAGCAGTTGGTTAGTGAGTGCGCCAGGTGGAGCCCTTTATTACAACATCGTAATTTTAATACAGTGGAAATGCTACCATTAGTCGTGATTATAAAATATGCGAATTAAACCGGCAAATAGAAATGTTATGCAATAGTTACCATACATGTCTATAACAATCCTTCGTCCTTCAGCAGCAAAAGAGCATAAATTAATTCGGTATAACTGAAATAAATATCTCAAAATTCAGTTCTCTCTTTCACCCCTTCTTCTATTAAAATTGAAAATAATAAAAATATAACCTAATTTTCAGATTCTTCGACCCCACAAACTTCGAAAAAGGCCTGTAACATCATATATAGAAAACAACTCCTATTTAGAAAGAAAGGTTTGAATATGAAGTTATTATATAGAAAGAATTATCTTTTTTAACGATCTAAAACAGAGTTTGCACTTTTTAATAAAACACATTTTCCGGAATATGTTTTAAAACTACTTAGCGGAACAACTCCGGTATTTTTATGACTTTTCAAGCGCATTTCTATTATAAAACCAGTCCACGAAGCACTTTTAATTCAACTCCTTCAGGACAGTTGGGACGTGCTATTACGTGACGTACGTGTTGTTAGTATCCGGATGGTCGTAAATCAAATGGTCACGAAAAAAAAAGTGTCATGACCTGCGAATAAATTCTTCCGGATTAGGAGCGTAAATTGGGTGTGGTGGGCAATATTTCCTGAGTGATATTTTGTTTCCTGAACTGGAAAGTTTATTAAGATAATTTAACGGGTTAAGCCCTTAGAGTTTAATAACTGGCGAAGAAATAATCAATCAAAATCTATTCAAAAACAAGTATTTTATTCGCAGCTCAAAAAACGATATTACAGTGGCTTTCAACTCATCATCTGAGGAAAATAGTAGGTCCCCGAGTTCTTTATGTAAATATTTAAACAAAAATAAGTCGCAAGGCATTAAATCAGGGCTGTAAGGTGGATAATGTAACTTGGTGAATTCACAGCTTTCGATAATGGTGGTTTTTGTTCGTCCTTCCGTAAACATCTCCACTGATTGTGGCGCCCTTTTCCAAATATTCAATAAGTAAAATCTTTGCAGTCTCAAAAAAACAGTCGCAATGAATTTTCCACGAGATGACTAAAGTTTCACCTTCTTTGGCGATGAAAAGCCCTTACGAACTCGTAGTATCGACTTCTGCTTCATGGTAGATCCCAATAAATCACTCAAATTCTATGAAAATTAGAATAAACTAAGTCACATCGTTCTCTGAAGGGATCAAAACTCCTTGAAATACTGCTTTCCTTCACCAGTTTCTGGTCTGGTGTAAGAAATTTGGGGATCCATAAGGCAGAAACGTTTCTTATTCCTAATTATTCATGCACAATCTTAAAATCTGTAGTTTCGGATGGTCGACTAGTTGGTTGATTTGTAGGCGGGGTAGACGATTTCTCTTGGTTGCATAAGCCCCTTTCAGAAGGTTTATTAGCTTCTTTTCCAAGTCCTACAGGTTATAATTTGTCGCCACGATGTAGATATCCCACCATTTTATGTCTGTTCTAAGGTAAAGCGGCACATTCATATAGGCTCACTCTGTAAGTACAGAGTGAGTCAACGACAGAGTAAAGTTCATTATCTCAATTGTTTCGGGAATGACGAAAAAATGTTAAATATAATAGTTTTAGGATATGTTAAGGTGGACAGTTTAAAATTATTTTTGAGTATACAGGGTAATTCAAAAAAGTGTGGCCCATATAACATATGTTTTTTTAAACGGAACATCCTATTTTCTATTTTATTTTTAAATTCTGCGTAAAATTTTTATAACTTTTTTATTAATAATATATACCTAAACCTAGTAGTTTTTCTAATATTTCGATTTTTTTAAAAAAAAAATACTAGTTTTCAGTTTTGTAAAAAATTGCCAGTAGCGCCATTGTTTCTGAAAGTGGAATACTCATAATTGGTACGAGCATTCCATAGAGATAAAAAAAGATTATATGGTAAGAAATTTGAGTTAGATGCTACAGGATGTTCAAAATAAATTTACACATTTCGACTATTTTAAATTGAAAAAATCTCAATTTTTTAAATGGCAAACTCCGTATATATTATTTTTTTTCTGATAGATTTTACTCAGTATATATCACCACTACACCAAACACTTTATTTTTGCACTCGACGCGCGTTTCGCTAACCATGTTAGCTTCATCAGGAGCGATGATTGACTAAAGCTAAACTACAAATCTACCCTATTTATACTTAGCCTAACCCTTAAATTACTCAAACGGAACTAATGACATAGGCAAGGCCGTCAGTTCCGGTCAAGTAACCAGTAGAGGGGACTATAAGGAATAGTCTGTCTTTATTTAAACTACTTTTACATTTTATGATTTCCATACTTTCGTATGCGTTCAACAATCTCCTATTAGATGCCACAATCATTACAAGTAATTTCATAAATTCCACTTTTTTCACAATTAGGAATCTTATCTTTCGGATTTCCTAAGATATTCCTCAGATTGTCTGATGACTTATAGACTAAAGTGAGGCCTACCTTATTGAGTCCCTTGCTATATTTCGGATTATATGGTACGGAGACATACTTGGTGTTATTTTCTTCGCGTGTAAAAAAGGTGGAATTCCGAATATTAAACCTAAACTTATGTCTATTTATTAGCTTATTTACTAAGTCATAGTCATAACCATTAACTCTAGTTATATTTTTAATACGATTCCTTTCTTTATTAAAGTTTACTCTATTCAGAGGGAAAGTGACCAAACGATGAACTAAAAAATGTAATGAGGCTAATTTATGTTGTTTGCAATGAAATGAATCATTAGCAATATATCTATCTGTTAGTCCTGTCCTTCCTATAGATATCAAATTCTAATCTATTATTATTTTTTAATAATTAAAATCATACCGGCTATTTAATTTAGAAACAAAATCATCAATATTTGCTCTCTTTGTATCAAAAATCGTGAAAATATCATCCACATACCTATACCATACCCTTGGGAAATATTCGAATTTTTGACTAGCTTCGATCTCAAACTTACTCATGAATAAATTGGCTATGAAAGGTGATAAGCAATTACCCATAGCTGTTCCTTCTTTCTGAACATAAAATTGATTGTTATATTGGAAATAATTTTGTTCCATGCAAAGTTTAGATAATGTTAAATATTCACGAATAATTTTGTCTTTAAAGACATTCATTCTAAGTAATTGTGCTTGATATCTATAGGAAGAACACAGTAACAGATAGATAAATTCCTAATGATTCACTTCATTGCAAACAACACGAATTAGCCTCATTACATTTTTTAGTTCATCGTTTGGTCACTTTCCTTCTGAATAGAGTAAACTTTAATAAAGAAAGGAATCGTATTAGAAATATAACTAGAGTTAATGGTTATAACACCAAGTATGTCTCCATACCATATAATCTGAAATATAGCAAGGGACTCAGTAAGGTATTTAATAAGGTAGGCCTCATTTTAGTATATAAGTCATCAGACAATCTGAGGAATATCTTAGGAAATCCCAAAGATAAGATTCCTAATTGTGAGAAAAGTGAAATTTATGAAATTAGTTGTAATGATTGTGACAAGAAGTATGTTGGGCAAACTAAAAGGTCAATTAAAACACGATTTAAAGAACATTTAGCACACTTAAAATACAGTAGAACAGAAAAGTCTAGCATTGCCGAACATGCCCTTGAAGCTGATCATACTGTAACATTAGATAATCTAAGATTAATAAAAAATGTATCTGATAGGAGATTGTTGAGCGCATACGAAAGTATGGAAATCATAAAATGTAAAAGTAGTTTAAATAAAGACAGAGGGCCTATTCCTTATAGTCCAATCTACTGGTTACTTGACCGGAACTGACGGCCTTGCTTATGTCATTAGTTCCGCTTGAGTAATTCAAGGGTCAGGCTAAGTATAAATAGGGTAGATTTGTAGTTTAGCTTTAGTCAATCATCGCTCCTGATGAAGCTAACATGGTTAGCGAAACGCGCGTCGAGTGCAAAAATAAAGTGTTTGGTGTAGTGGTGATATATACTGAGTAGTATCATTGTGACAAAGATTCCTCATTCTCAACTTAGCTGATAGATTTTACAAAACCCTCCAACTTCTATTAAGTATGTCATATACCTATTTCTAATAGTTTTTTCGATTTATTTTGAATTCTTCAATTTTTATCCTTGTTTTTAATACACTTACGCTATAACATCATAGTTGCCAAGACAAAACAAAAATGTAGGCATTGTCAAATTTTGACATGTCTATTAAATAAGTAAAAATAGTTTAATTTGTTGTAGTAAGTGACGTACAAAGGTAACAGTTATGGATTTTCCTAAAAATGAATTAATTGATATGGTTTATATACTGGGCAAGGCGGGAAAAAATTGTCTTTTGGCAGTAAGACTTTACGGAGCGAAGTACCCTAATAGACATATACCGTCTAGAAAATATTTTCAGTGCTTGATGGAACGGTTTGATGGTAGTGGTAGCGTTGAGTATACGAAACGGAAAGTAGTAAACTAGAATGGAGGAAAAAAATCTAAATTTTTTGCAAAACGAATTACCCCAGCCTCTTGAAGAAGTTGATAACTTTGAAAGGGAACAAATGTAGATTCAACAAAACGGAGCTCCTGCTCATTACCACCGGGAAGTTAGGGAATTTTTAAACGATCGTTACCCACAAAAATGGATCGGTAGGAATGAATTCATTCGGTGGCCCACTCGATCATGTGACTTAACACCTTTAGACTTCTTTTTGTGAGGCTACATTAAAGATCGTGTTTGTGTGAATCACCCTACAATACCAGTAGATATGGAAAATAGGATACGGGATGCGTGCAGGAAAATAACGCCTTTTATGCTAACGAAAGTGAAAGAAAATATAGTAAAACGACTAAACATGTGTATTCAAGTAGACGGGCATATTTTTAAACATTTATTACGTCATAATAATTAATCATTAGATAAGTTAAACTATATTAAAATTATTATTAACTATTTGTTTATGTTTTCAAAATAGCGTAAGATTATTAAAAACAAGGGTAAAAATTGAAAAATTCAAAATAAAACGAAAACTATTAGAAATAGGTATATGACATACTTAATAAAAGCTGGAGGGTTTTGTAAAATCTATCAGAAAAAATAATAATATACAGAATGTGCCATTTAAAAAAGTTGAAATTTTTCAATTTAAAATTATCGAAATGTATAAACTTATTTTGGACACCCTGTAGCATCTAACTCAAACTTCTTTACATATATATTTTTTTCATCTCTATAGAACGCTCGTACCAATTATGAGTATTCCACCTTCAGAAACAATGCCGCTACTGGCAATTTTTTACAAAACTGAAAACTAGTATTTTTTTTTTAAAAAAATTAAAATATTAGAAAAATTACTAGGTTTAGGCATATAACATTATTCATAAAAAAGTTATAAAATTTTAAGTAGAATTTAAACATAAATTAGAAAATAGGATGTTCCATTTAAAAAAAAAAAAACATATGTTATATCGGCCACACTTTTTTTAAGTACTCTGTATACTCAAAATAATTTTAAACTGTGCACCTTAACATTCCCTAAAAACTATTGTATTTAACATTTTTTCGTCATTCCCGAAACAAATGAGATAAACTTTACTTTATCGTTGACTCACCCTGTAAGTACAACAAACATACATCGTCTTTTTTTTAACTCATATTCCTGAACAAACTTAATCTTTTATCTCGTCAAACATCCACGAGCTTCCACAAAACAAATACAATGAAAATTCTGCAAATAAAAGACGTGTAGCAGTGAGCAAACAAAATAAATTATTCCAACAGCGCATTAATTATGAATCTAATTCAATCATGCATTTAAACAGCAAACAGAACTTAACCTACCTCTAAAAGGCAAATATGTGCCGGTTAAATTTTTGGCTCTACATATTTTAAAGTGCACATTGTGACCAAGCAATAAAATATTTAAAACAATCTTCTGAATAAAAAATGCTAATTATAGAGCTTCCATGTCTACTTTACACGTCAAATATTTAAAGATACGAGGGTTGTGTAAGAAATAAGGTTCCCAACGGTGTGAACTCGCCGCGCGAGATGCTAGGCGAAATCCGGCAACACCGCCGGGTTTCGCCTGATTCTCCCACTCTAGATCCCCCCTTCGTAGAACTCGCTGCGACGTTCAGTGCCGGCCTGACAGCCATCCGTGATGGAACCCCCGATCGCCGTCACCGCCAGGTGCGAAGTTCGTGCGGTAATCCGATTTTTGCACGCTAAAAAGTTACCACCGGTTGATATTCATAGGCAGTTGTGTGAAGTTTACGTGGAAGCTTGTATCAGCGTTCAACACGTCCGCAAATGGTGTAGGGAGTTCTCCGAAGGACGCACAGACATCCACGATGAGCAAAGAAGCGGAAGACCATCGATCTCCGACGAAGTTGTGTCGAAGATTGAGCGAATTCTGCTCGAGGATAGGAGGATAACGATTCGGGAACTGGCTGCCCGGGTTCCTAAGGTTTGTGAAAAAACAATCCACACGATTTTGACTGAAAGGTTACGTTATCACAAGGTGTGTGCACGATGGGTCCCGCACATGCTTTCAGAAACCCACAAAGCCGATCGCGTCAAGTGTGCCCAGGAGTTTCTTTGAGAATGCGCCGAGAATACCAAAGATTTCTTAGACTCCATTGTTACCAGGGATGAAACGTGGTGTCATTACGTCACCCCGGAAACAAAACAACAATCGCGACAATGGCGCCATACCGGATCACCTAAACCGAAGAAGTTCAAGCAGACGCTGTCCGCAGGGAAAGTGATGGTTACGGTCTTTTGGGACCGTAAGGGTGTCCTGCTTGTTGAGTTTATGCCTCGAGGGATCACAATAAATTCGGAAAATTATTGTGAGACCTTGAAAAAACTCAGAAGAGCCATCCAAAATCGCCGGATAGGAAGACTGACAAAAGGCGTTAGACTGCACCACGACAATGCGCGCCCGCACGTCTCTCGCCAAACCAAGGATTTAATCGACAATTTTGGCTGGGATCTCGTTGAACATGCTCCCTACAGCCCTGATCTTGCACCGAGTGACTTCCACTTGTTTCCAAAATTAAAGCAACACTTGGGTGGACAACGTTTCGGACTTCTTTGAAGTGGGATTTCAAAAGTGGATTAGTCGTCAACAAAAATGCGTGGAAAAATCTGGAGATTATGTTGAAAAATAGCTAAGAAATTAAGCTTTCCAATGATGTATTTTTCAGTTTAAATAAAAAATGCCTTACACCTGAAAAAAATGTGGGAACCTTATTTTTTACACAACCCTCGTACTTTCTTGAATGTGTAATAAAATAGATAAAAAGCCATTTTTTGTCAAATACTGACAATATATAGGTTTTCCACTTCTTTTCCGATCTTTATGTGTGGTTGAAATTTACCTGACCTGTCTTCTTCACAACAATTTGTCATGAACTTATTCTCCTTACAAGTATTTCTCCCTAAAATCACAGTTATTACCAATCTCTATTTTTATCTCTTTAATCATCATAATATATATTTACTTCCATCCACATGTGCCGGAAGCTTCCCACATCTTAGGTTGTGATCTCCATGATACTATTAATAAAAATGTTCCGTGTAAAGTTGCAGCCAGTTACAGCTTGGCCATAACTGGGACACTAAATATTACTACGACCCTAATATTTACCTCAAGTATCCACCAGGCATCCCTTTAGAAAAGCATTCAAGAAGACCGAAGATACAACTTGAGACTCGGGTATAATTCCTTTTTTTGTGGGCTGATCTACCACTTAAGCAATCAATCCCCTAAAAAGGAAAGCAATCCGTGTCTTTTCGCCGCAACTATTGAAAAGAAGAAGACGAAAATACAAATAAAAAAGAAGAGACCGAGAAAGAACAAAAGAAGAAATAGACAATAAATTCCGCAATTAGTATCTATCTCCTTTTTCATATATTTTCATGTTCAGTGGTTCTTAACTAGTTAAGAGTCTACAATAATAATTTGACAATAATTTTCAGTGTATCAAGTACCTTGACGAAGGGTACATAGTCGTCTCTATATTCTAATGGCGTAGCCAAAGTGCAGCCAGAGGAGCCCTTCTGTCCCTAAAGGTGTAAAAAGTAAGGCTTTCTTACAAACAGGGCTTTTTTTTTATTGAGAAATCTTTTTTGTAAAAAATCTTTACTTAATAATAATAATACGTAGATTTTTCGTGTTCAGTACCAAATTTGAAAAAATGGAACACTTATGAAATCACTTCGGTGTCTGTCTGTCACAGCCGATTTTCTCCGAAACTATTTGACATAGAAAGTTGAAATTTGTCGAAAATATAGAAATTGATGACCTAATTACAGCGGTGTAGTTTTGAAATTTAAATTTTGACTTAAGGCGTTAGTTTTGGGGGGGTAAAATCGAAAGTAATTTTTTTTTCAAAGTCCTCGAGTAGCGTGTCAAAATAAAAGCATGTAAAAACACGAGTTCAAGAATTTATATATTGTAATACTTGCACACACTTATTTTTGTATAATTTTTTAAAAATTGAGAGAAATTCCCTCCCTTGTCTCGCAAAGTCAAATTCTGGAATATTCTCCACAGAGTGTAGATTGAATCAAAATTCTCACCTTTAAGGAAGTTGGGGCGTTACACGAAAATAATGAAAAATACTTTAATTTGATTTTATTCGATAAATTAAAAAATCTAGAATTTTTCGTAAAAATTTCAAGACATTTAGGAAGCTCTTCATTAAATAAATCAAATTAAAAAAATACATGAATCCTTATGGGAACAGTGTCCATTTAATGCAGCAAACGTACATTTTTTTTATGTCGCAAAAAAAATATTGGCAAAAATATGAAATTTAGATATATTATACATTAAAATATGACGAATATTTTTAAAAAATTGTTCAACTACGAGGCTGGTTTGAAAAGTCCGTGCAAAAATAAAAACTACTTATGTGCACGGGGTAAACCTTTTTTATTTTTCGACATAGTCTCCTTTTAGGCTTATACACTTCGTCCAACGATGTTCTTGTTTTTTGATCCCTTCCGAATAATAGGGTTTGTCCAAGTCTGCAAAATATCCATTAGTGTCTGCAATCACCTCCTCGTTTGAATAAAATCTTTGTCCCGCCAGCCATTTCTTCAAATTGGGGAACAAATAGTAGTCCGAGGGAGCCAAGACTGGAGAACAGGGGGGATGTGAAACGAGTTGGAATCCTATTTCCATTAATTTTGCGACCACAACTGCTGAGGTGTGTGCTGGTGCGTTGTCGTGATGGAAAAGGACTTTCTTGTGGGCCAATCGCGGGCATTTTTCTTGCAGCTCGGTTTTCAAACGGTCCAATAACGATGAATAATATTCACCTGTAATAGTTTTACCCTTTTCCAGATAGTCGATGAGGATTATCCCTTGCGAATCCCAAAAGACAGTCGCCATAACCTTTCGGGCCGAAGGAACGGTCTTCGCCTTTTTTGGTGCAGATTCCCCCTTGGTAACCCATTGTTTAGATTGTTGTTTGGTCTCAGGAGTATAGTAATGTATCCATGTTTCATCCACAGTGACGAAACGACGGTTAAAGTCCTCCGGATTCTTCTGGAACAGCTGCAAACCATCCTTGCAACACTTCACACGATTCCGTTTTTGGTCAAGCGTGAGCAATCGCGGCACCCATCTTGCGGATAGCTTTCTCATGTCCAAATGTTTATGCAAAATATTATGTACCCGTTCAGTCGAGATGCCCACAGCACTAGCAATCTCACGCACCTTAACTCTTCTGTCATCCATCACCATATCATGGATTTGATCAATGATTTCTGGAGTCGTAACCTCCACAGGCCGTCCAGAACGTTCAGCGTCACTTGTGCCCATATGGCCAGTCCGAAAATTTTGAAACCACTTATAAACTGTTCTAATCGAAGGTGCAGAGTCACCATAATGTTTATCAAGCTTCTCTTTAGTCTCCTGAGGCGTTTTGCCTTTCATAAAGTAATGTTTAATCACCACACGAAATTCTTTTTCGTCCATTTCTTGAAAATCACTCGACTTCCTTGATTCACACGAATGCCAAACACAAAGAAATAGACCATTATGGCTGAAACTTGGTGTGCGTTCATTCAAGAGATGCTACTAACTAAACATGACCTCGATACGCGCCGGTGGTGCCATCTCTCGGACTTTGCACGGACTTTTCAAGCCAGCCTCGTATTATATATTAAAATATGACGAATATTTTTAAAAAATTGTTCAACTAATTAGGAAGCTTTTTATGAACGAAAAATCATAATAACTAGCAATGATTTCGAGCAATAACCTATATTAGGCGAATTAAGTGGCAACACCGCATTGACAAAAAATAGAGAGAAATTCAAATGCGCCTATATTCGGCGTAAGTTACATCTATATGAATCGTTAAACGCAAAGGATCAGTATGTAAATTTTTAATAAATAAATAATTTAATAAAACTAACGTTTCATTTAGAATGCCTTTAATTATTCACGCTAGTAACAATTTCTAGTAGTTATAAATATTCAACGCATAGTAATATTTTTTTAAATCTTAAATAGTATTGAAATATCGCTTATACGAGGCTGGTTTGAAAAGTCCGTGCAAAGTCCGAGAGATGGCACCACCGGCGCGTATCGAGGTCATGTTTAGTTAGTAGCATCTCTTGAATGAACGCACACCAAGTTTCAGCCATATTGGTCTATTTCTTTGTGTTTGGCATTCGTGTGAATCAAAGAAGTCGAGTGATTTTCAAGAAATGGACGAAAAAGAATTTCGTATGGTGATTAAACATTACTTTATGAACGGCAAAACGCCTCAGGAGACTAAAGAGAAGCTTGATAAACATTATGGTGACTCTGCACCTTCGATTAGAACAGTTTATAAGTGGTTTCAAAATTTTCGGACTGGCCATATGGGCACAAGTGACGCTGAACGTTCTGGACGGCCTGTGGAGGTTACGACTCCAGAAATCATTGATCAAATCCATGATATGGTGATGGATGGCAGAAGAGTTAAGGTGCGTGAGATTGCTAGTGTTGTGGGCATCTCGACTGAACGGGTACATAATATTTTGCATAAACATTTGGACATGAGAAAGCTATCCGCAAGATGGGTGCCGCGATTGCTCACGCTGGACCAAAAACGGAATCGTGTGAAGTGTTGCAAGGATGGTTTGCAGCTGTTCCAGAAGAATCCGGAGGACTTTAAGCGTCGTTTCGTCACTGTGGATGAAACATGGATACATTACTATACTTCTGAGACCAAACAACAATCTAAACAATGGGTTACCAAGGGGGAATCTGCACCAAAAAAGGCGAAGACCGTTCCTTCGGCCCGAAAGTTTATGGCGAATGTCTTTTGGGATTTGCAAGGGATAATCCTCATCGACTATCTGGAAGAGGGTAAAACTATTACAGGTGAATATTATTCATCGTTATTGTACCGTTTGAAAACCGAGCTGCAAGAAAAACGCCCGCGATTGGCCCACAAGAAAGTCCTTTTCCATCACGACAACGCACCAGCACACACCTCATCAGTTGTGGTCGCAAAATTAATGGAAATAGGATTCCAACTCGTTTCACATCCCCCCTATTCCCCAGACTTGGCTCCCTCGGACTACTATTTGTTCCCCAATTTGAAGAAATGGCTGGCGGGACAAAGATTTTATTCAAACGAGGAGGTGATTGCAGACACTAATTGATATTTTGCAGACTTGGACAAATCCTATTATTCGGAAGGGATTAACAAACTAGAACATCGTTGGATGAAGTGTATAAGCATAAAAGGAGACTATGTCGAAAAATAAAAAAGGTTTACCCCAAACACATAAGTAGTTTTTATTTTTGCACGGACTTTTCAAACCAGCCTCGTATAAAATAAATAATTATTTGGAAACAATACTTTTTAAATACTCAAAGACTGGATTTAGAACACGCGGTGATTTCGTTACACAAATTTTATTATTTTCATCAGAGGTTAGAACTGTCATTACCACTGTTTACCATTCATCCTTTTTCGCCACATTTCCTTTGACTCAATCTTTGTCTATAAATTGCTTCGGTAACATGTTTTCTCTTCCAAATATAAATTTTTTTTCCATTTTTGTCACGAATTCCACATTCTTTGTCATTATCCATTTCTTAACTTTTAACTCTAATAAAGTGCACTACAATACTGTTTTACCCTGAATATGCCGCAATCTCAGAATGTCAGGACGTCCAACTATTATAAAATATGCGATGTTGCCGCTTTTTAATGAATAAATTAGCAATATTTGTTTTGATTTTTTTCGTAAACATAGAGCTCAATAACATACATAACAGTTTTTTTTAATACGTCTTTAACATATCTACTCTGTAAATTTTATAATATTAATACGTTACGATATACTTAGATCTTTCGTATTGTCTTTTTTTTTGCACTAAATAATTAAAAGTTAGTCTAGTCATCAAAAAATAATGTCAAACGTGTCAGTAATATATAATATCAATTATTTGTTACTATATACTTCATTAAAAATACAAATGTGGGCTTACAACAAAATACTAATATAACCTAACGCAATTTACATTTGGTTTCACCTATAGCACCGCAACTTCCTTAATAATTTATCTGATAAAGGTCATCAGTATTCAGTATTCAGACTGAAAAAAAAAACTTTGTTAAAAAACTCCTTTAGGGGGTGTTTTGTGAAGTCACTGATCATTTTAACACTCAGGCTGAAAAGTTTTTGACGCATAGATGTCGCCCTTTCAAAAAATCCATATGGTTTTTAGGAAGTACCAACCCTCAAACAATACGTGTCACAATTTCATGACATTTCGACGATTAGTTTACAAGTTTCAGTGGTTTTCGTAACGTTATTTTTGATATTTTCAAAACAATGGAAAAAATCGAATTTCGTGTGTTGATTAAACACCGTTTTTTGATGGGAAAAAATACCGTTTACGCAAAACAATGGCTTGATAAGTGTTACGGGGACTCTGCGTCTAGCAAATCACTCATCATTTACTGGTATGCTAAATTTAAACGCAGTCGTACAGATACAAATGATGCTGAACGCTCAAGATGCCCAAATGAGGTGGTTACAAAGAAAAACATAAAAAAATCCACAAAATTATTTTGGACGACTATAAAGTGAAATTGCGTCGGATAGCTGATACCCTAAAGGTATCAGAAGAACGTGTGGGTCATATTTTGCATGCACATTTGAGCATTGGAAAGCTCTGTTCGAAATGGGTACCGCGTTTGCTCACAGTGGACTAAAAACAACAACGTGGCGATGATTCTGACCGCTAATTGGACCCGTTTAAGCGCAATAAAAAGGAATTTTCCATGCGATATGTGACAATGGATGAAACATGGACCAACCACTACACACCGGAATCAAATCGGCAGTCAGCTGAGTGGACAGCTGCTGCTGAAAGCTACCCGAAGCGACCAAAGACACAACAGTCGGCTGAGAAAGTTTTGGCCTCTGTATTTGGGATGCGCATTTATCGACTATGCTGAGAAGGGAAAAACCATCAATAGAGAATATTATATAAAGTTATTGGTGCGTTTGAAGACAGAAAATTGCAAAGAAACGGCCCAAATGAACAAGAAAAAATGCTCTTTCATCAAGACAATGCACCGTGTCACAAGTCAATGGTTACGATGGCAAACTTGCATGAACTGAAGTTCGATTTGCTTCCTCATCCACTGCATTCTCCAGATTTGGCTCCCAGCGACTATTATCTATTCGTAGACCTCAAAAAAATGCTCGCCGGAAAGAGATTTGGCTCCAACGAAGAAGTTATCGCCGAAACTGAGGTCTATCTTGAAGACAAAGACAAATCCTACTACAAGAAAGGTATAGAAATATTAGAAAAGGGTTGGACTGATTGTATCGCTCTTGAAGAAGACTATATTGATGAATAAAGTCGAATATTGCAAAAAAAAGTGTTTTAAGTAGCTAGACCAAAAACTTTTCAGCCTACGTGTTATACCTCCGTAACAAAGGTTTTTTATTTTAAAAGCAATCAGCAGAACACTAATTGCGCAAGTCCGACTTGCACTTGGCCGATTTTTTTTAAATATGTATAAGTTTTGAAAGTTCCACTATACGGTTCTTCTTTGATTTTTAGTTTACTCTATTGAGGCGGGCGTAAGCCTCTAGAGTTCTTGTACAAAAAGGTTTTTTTTTTTCTCATCAAGGGACTTCATTCCATAATTTGTTCTTTTCTATATAAAAATGTTACTCAAAAACCAATTTAGCATTATTACAGAGTAGTTGTAAGAGCAAGACTAAACATAAAACATTTTTATGACAGTTTCAATTGCAATAAAAAGCTAAAAGCTGTATTTTATATACAATTTATACTCTTGCCTCCCTTATCGGTAACAAAAAAAAGAACGTATAAAAATCTTTTATACCTTGAAACCTTTCTTTTATTTATTTCTGTATTATATCGGTATATTATACGAGTCATTTCCGAAAAGGGCATAAGTATAAGAAATGCGTGGTAATGGAATAAGTATGTTTTTTTGAAAGTTTAAAGATAAAAAGTTCGCCGAATAAAAAGGGCGAGCTTGGCTGTCAAATAAATTTTATTTAAAATGGTTGTAACAATATTTTCTTCCGAAACTTAGGAATTTATAAGACTCTTTTTTTACCTTTCTCTCAAGTTTTAAAGCCTTCTCTTAAAAAGAAAATATTCAAAATAACTACCACCCTCGCGAATGAGACGGACCTTACAAGGTTGGGTAACCTCGTCTCAAAGTAAGCACAATATTATCGAAAAAATAAAATTAAAAACGCTCTTCTAACATTTGCCCCAAATGTTACAAATTTTTGGTAATGTAATATATACTTCCAGATTGCTGGGTATGTTACGCTCTTGTGGTATAAAGGGTGTCCCAAAATTCACGCACGCGGTAAAGTGTTGCCAACAAAACGAAAAACACAGCGTGAAAGCTGATAGTTCAGGCTTATTAAAAATGGAGCGCTACACGAAAGAACAGCGTCTTTTCACTGTTGAGCGCTCTGGCCGTCCTTCAACAAGTCGTTCGACACAAAACATTGAAGCTGTTCGTGAGAGTGTTGCTGAGACTCCAGGAATGTCAATTCGGCACCGTGGTGAAGAATTGGACATTTCGAGAAGCTCTCTACAGCATATTCTCACGAAAGATTTGCATCTTCATGCTTACAAAGTTCAATTGACTCAAGACTGAAGCCTACTGACCACGCACAACGAAGAGAGTTCGTTGAATGGATTATCGAACAACAGCAAGTGGATACTGATTTTTCGAAGAAAATCATCTTCAGCGATGAGGCTCATTTCCATCTTGATGGCTTCGTTAATCGACAAAATTGTCGCATTTGGGGTTCAGACAATCCACACGTGACTGTTGCGAAACAAATGCATCCACAACGTGTCCCTGTTTGATGCTGATTTTGGGCTGGAGGCATCATCGGACAATCACATTCGAAAATGCGATTGGCCAGGCAATAACAGTTAATGATCATCGTTATCGCCTAAATTGCAAGATATGGATATAGACGACATGTGGTTTCAACAAGACGGTGCCACATGCCATACAGCCCGAGAAACAATTCAATTACTACTTGAGTCATTTCCTGGTCGTGTAATATCCCGTTTTGGTGATCAGAATTGGCCGCCCAGATCATGCGATTTAACGCCGTTGGACTTTTTTCTTTGGGGTTTTTTTAAAGTCTAAGGCTTATGCCAACAAGCCCACGACCACCAACGACTTGAAGCAGGAAATTAAGCGCTGTATCAAAAAAATTGAGCCACATTTATGCAAAACGGTCATGGAAAATTTCGACAAAAGAGTGCGTATGTGTCAGCAAAGCCGTGGAGGCCACTTACCCGATATGTTATTCCATACATAACCCTATACTGTATACTTTATGAATTAATAAAAAAATTTCAATTTTTAATTAAAAACCTGTGTTTTCTATTAAAATTACTTCTTGCGTGAATTTTGGGACACCCTTTATCTGTATGGTATAAGATATACGTTTCCCTTTTATTAAACACGCTTTCGTAAGCTAAGGTCAACAAGAGATCTTCTAACTTATGTTACACATGTTTGGAACAACATAACTGAACATTATGGAGAATCTCGATAGGTTCCACTTGATATATCCAAGGCATTCGACCGTATTTGGAATGACTACTAACCTACTAGCTCTTATGTCTGAGAAATTGTGTTTATGGCTCTTATATTTTCTCAGAGAGCGTTATTTATGGATGGCAGTCAACAGATTTTTTTCTAGCACCTTCACTATCAACGCCAGCGTGCCCCAAGGCTGGAAAGGTCCGGGAATCCAATCTACAGCTTTGCAGATGGCAGTACGCTTATTTTTTCATTCACTTTGAACGCTCGAAGATCGTCTACTTATTCAAATATCCGCAGATAGCAGGAAGTCGTTCAATTTAACAATGACCTACAAGAAACTCTATCTTGGAGTGATAAGAACCAATTAGAATTTAACGCTACAACAACCCGGGAAGCAATTTTTTCTAAAAAAGTTCACGTTGCTGAATCTGACACAGTTATGCTGGGATACTCCATTTCTCCACGATCTAATTTGCAGGGCGTTAATTTGGGGGCAAATATATTATGGCATGAACATATCACCTGCATAGCAAAGAAAGTTTCTCAAATCAAAAGCTGGGAATCTTATTTCGCACTAGAAAGTTTTACACTCCACAACAACCGTTAATTCAGCAATTTTCGGTTATCAGTCAATTCGTGTGATACAAACCGTGCACAATTCTTTCTAAGTCCTAAATACTCAGTCAGAATGCGATGGATTGAAGCTTTGGTCATATTTAATCTCATTTTCATGTATCACAACGAAGGTTTCGACTCTTTTCTGATGAATTCGCGGATAATTTCGATGTTATCACGAATTTTGGTTGATCAATATGTTCATCATCATTTAAGTCCTCACGATCTTCTTTAAAACCTTTATGTACTCAGCTACGAGATAAGCAATCATCACCATAAACATGTTTCATCAATTAATAATTTTCAGTAAATATTTTACCATGCTTTACATAAAACTAAATATTTGCCGTTTGTTCATTTTTTGTATCGCCAGCCAAAAAACAATATCACTTTAGGTGCAATAAGTCAGCTTTCAATCATCCGATTGTCATGAAAATTAGAAAAAAATGTCAGTGAAAGATGTACCTTTCCAACGCGTATTTTATCCAATAGGTGGCGCCACTAATATTGGTTATTTTGAAAAACTTTGAGTTCGTGAGTCGAAAACTCTGAAAGTTACGTTATGTTTTTCAGTAGTTACAACCTACCCAGAAAAAGGAAGGGTGGAAATCTTTCGTCTGCAATTTGTATTTATAAGGCACGTGCTGAATAAATAACTTTTTAACAATTTATTTAGTTGTGGTTTTTAGCTTGGTTGAATTAAGATCCTTAAAACTGACAATACATTTTTTGCAATTATCGATGTTTTGAGTTCTAAAAATTCATCCTCAGGAAATTCCAAACTTAAAGCTTACTGGTTATTTATTTATTTACTTCTTTTTTCAGGATTTCGTCCAAAATCTTTCAATTCTCTCTCGGGGATCATTAGAAGAAAAGCTAAGGTGGGCTTTCTCCCTTTACGATATAAACGGAGATGGTTACATAACCAGAGAGGAAATGACTGATATTGTGAGCTCTGTGTACGATCTAATGGGTAAATTAGCTGAGCCATGTATAGAAGAAGATACGGTTAAGGAAAAAGTGGATCGAATATTTCAGGTAAGAAATTGTAACAAGACAGGAACGTAACAGATGTCATATAAACAAGTTTATATTTGTCTGGCCTATTGCGCGAGCACAAGAGCCAAGACGGACAAGATGGGGTCACAAAGCGTAATTCAGATCCTTGGAAATTTAGTTGCTATGGAGATTTCCCGGTAATAGAGCGTTCCCATTGCGCGTAAAAATTTTTACACAAACAATTTCCCGAATATATCGTAGTCAAAATTTCGCCTATCATTTACAGTTTGTAGAGTAAGAACATGACCGGTCGCATTCTAGACGAAATGTGGGTGTCTCAATTTTTATGATAAACTCAATGGTGAAAACCGCATATCGATATCTAGTACCGTTTCAGATATACAGGGTGTTTTTTAAAAATCGGCATTTTGGAAAAATGTTTGTAATTCTTTTCCTATTGAAAATTTTTGATTTCTATAAAAACATTCTCAAAGCAGTTTTTTACGTGGATTTCACCAGTGTAAGTTACATTTTTTTACAATTAATATTTTAATAGTTATTAACGCAAAAATATTTTTTTTAAATGGGATACCCTGTATATTTTTCCTTATCCGAATAGAGCTTTAAATTACCTTTCTAAAAATATAGCACAATTTATATTTTGCTTAAATCTACTTCAAAATATGAAGGTTTTCAGTTTTTACGCCAGTTTTAAATGCACATTTTGTGAAGTAGGCTTTGGACGGAGCGGCAATATCAATTGTTTACCGATAACAGTCAAATCGTAAAAAAAATTCCCAGAAGTAACTCGTAAGAGTCATAACTACAATGAAATTTACTAAATGCTATAGTACTTTAAACTATATAGAAAATAAAACAAAACAACAATAAAACAAATTATTCCGAGTAGAGCAAACTAAAACAAAACAATTTTCTATAATAAATGTTCGAAACGTCGACTAGTTTCATTTACACATAGGTAGCACCTTTTCTGGACACTTCTTACCGAGTTGATTAGTTCATGAGGAGTGAGAGTTGCAAGACTTTGTATCACTGCCACTTCCAACTCTTGCCTGGTGTTTCTCAGCAATTTAAAAATTAGGTCTTTCAATCTTCCCCAGAGATAGAAGTCCATGGGTGTTAAATCCGGTGACTTTGCCGGCCAACGGTTCGGACCTTGGTTGGCTATCCAGTTGTCGAAATTGGCCGATAAAAAATTACTGATAACTGCAGCTTTATGAGGGGTGCCCCGTAGTGCTGAAAAAATATATTTCTAAGGTCCATTAACGGCACTAAGTTGGGAATGTGTAATCTTTGGCACAGTATATATCACCACTGCACCAAACACTTTATTTTTGCACTCGACGCGCCTTTCGCTAACCATGTTAGCTTCATCAGAAGCGATGATTGACGGCAGTTCATCAACAAGAGGTTCTATTTGATGCCTTAAAATTTCTAAATATCTCTGAGAGGTGAGTGTTCCTCCTGTAAATAAATGGACCTATAACCCTGCCTCTCGAAATTCCTACCCACACATTACATCCAAATCTGCCTTGATTTCTTTGCTCCACAACTAAATGAGGATTTTCTTGTGCCCACGTATAAGAACTGTAATGGTTAAAAATGCCTGCATTGCTTACATAAGCTTCATCTGTCCAAATGCAATTTAATGAAAAATTCGGAACATGGTTAAAATTCTCCAGAAAACATTGGCAAAAATCCATACGCCGTTAAAAATCTCCGTCTCTAAAGTGATGAACTTTTCTTGTCCTATATGGCCTGAATTTGTGCTTCTTCAAAGTACGATTTACGTTAGTTCCTGGTAGTTCAGTGGATTCTTTTAACTGTCAGGTTGAGGTGCTGGGATTATTTCCGATAGTTCCTAAAACTACTATTTCTTTTAACTCCTTATCCCTGTTTGATGCATAATTTTTGGGTCGTTTCTTTTCAAACTGACCACTATTAACTAGGTTATGTCGCAATCGAGCGAATATATTCTTGAAGAGTTGACGCCTCTTTGGATACGGTTCGTGGTACAAATTACTTGCCACTTCCGAATTTTCTCCAGTTTGTATGAAACACACTATCATATCCCATTTTTCGTAATTTTCAAACTACATTACGATTTATTTGACAATTTAATAACTGATCCTGAAGTAAAATTTGACAACTACGAGTAAACAATTGAATTAAACCATATGGCCGCTCCGTCCAAAGCCTACTTCACAAAATGTACATAAAAACTGAAAACCTTTATATTTTGAAGTAGATTTAAGCAGAATATAAAGTGTGCTATATTTTTAGAACGGTGATTTAAAGCTCTAATCGGATAAGGAAAAATATACAGGGTATCCCATTTAAAAAATATATTTTTGTGTTAATAACTATTAAAATATTGATTGTAAAAAAATGTAACGTACACTGTTGAGATCCACGTGAAAAAGTGCTTTGAGAATGTTTTTACAAAAATCAAAAATTTTCAATAGGAAAAGAATTACAAACATTTTTCCAAAATGCAGATTTTTGAAAAACACCCTGGATATCTGAAACGGCACTAGATATCAATATGTGGTTTTCACCATTAAGTTTATCATAAAAATTGAGCCTCAGACACCCACATCAGTTTTCGTCTATCTCCTTTAGATAAAGGGGTTTACCTTTAAAAGTGTCCAATTTGGACCACCCTGTACATATAAACCGATAAACACAGAAGAAAGTTTATTTCACATATGCATATTCATTACTAGCTACCTCAAATATAGTTATTTTATTCAGATTATATTTTATTTATTTTAGTAAACTAACCACCTAATACTTAATATTTTTTAATAATACAAATGTCAGCAAGGACAAGGAAAATTAGATTCGTCGATGCCAGGCTTATGTGAACAGGCAATATTTTAAAACAGATGGAATGCGGAAAACAGCACTGTGCCAACGAGGAGATGGATCATCTTAAATCATTACCGATTTTAATACAATTTGACTAACATGGAGGATAATAAATTACTTAAAAAAGAGACGCGAATTTAAACGAAAAACGCCCGTATTTCAATGCGGATCAAGCCATGTGCAACCTCAAAGAAGCAGCTGAAAAACTCTAAATCTTCTTATAAAAAGAAAAAATCCCTTTTTAATATCAATATACATTTTATTGTTATTCTATTATCGTTATTTTCCCGAAGCTCCGTAATAAAAATACACAAAGGAAGAAAATAATCGTAATCCCTTATTATAAATTTTATATTGACTTTTCATGGTTTTACATGGTTTACGATGTTGCTTTTTCATTTGCTGACCCAAAATAACACAATATATATAGTAATGGTGCCTGTGAATGATATTCACACGATATGAAATGGAACTTAAGATTCATCATTGTATAATTAATACTTGCTTAAAGATAAGATACCATTGAAGGAATCAACATCAACGGCGTTAACATAAATAACATCAGATATGTCGATGATACATTAATTATGACTAATAACGGAAAAGAATCACAAAAACTTATGGATAAAATAACTGCCACTTGTAGAGGGTGAGCCAACGATAGAGTAAAGTTCATTATCTCTTTTGTTTCGGGAATGACGAAAAATGTTAAATACAATAGTTTTAGGGAATGTTAAGGTGCACAGTTTTAAAATTAATTTTGAGTATACAGGGTACTTCAATAAAGTGTGACCGATATAACGTATGTTTTTTTTTTTAAACGGAACATCCTATTTTCTCATTTATTTTTAAATTCTGCGTAAAATTTTATGACTTTTTTATTAATAATGTTATATACCTAAACCTAGTAGTTTTTCTAATATTTCAATTTTTAAAAAAAAAATACTTGTTTTCAGTTTTGTAAAAAATTGCCAGTAGCGCCATTATTTCTGAAGGTGGAATACTCATAATTGGTACCAGCGTTCTATAGAGATGAGAAAAAAAGATATATGCAAAGAAATTTGAGTTAGATGCTACAGGGTGTTCAAAATAAACTTATACATTTTGACTATTTTAAATTGAAAAATCTCAAATTTTTTAAATGGCACACCCTGTATATTATTATTTTTTCTGATAGATTTTACAAAACCCTCCAACCTTTATTAAGTATGTCATATACCTATTTCTAATAGTTTTCGATTTATTTTGAATTTTTCAATTTTTACCCTTGTTCTTAATAGTTAGGCTATAACATCATTGTCAAATTTTGACATGTCTATTAAACAAGTAAAAAAAATAGTTTAATGTGTTGTAGTACGTGACGTATAAAGGTAATAGTCATGGATTTTCCTAAAAATGAATTAATTGATATGGTGTTTATACTGGGCGAGGCGGGAAAAAAATTGTCTTTCGGCAGTAAGGCTTTACGGAGCGAAATACCCTAATAGACGTATACCATCTAGAAAATCTTTTTAGTGTTTAATGGAACGGTTTGATGGTAGTGGTAGCGTTGAGTATACGAAACGGAAAGTAGTAAACCAGAATGCTACCAATGAGGAAAAAGAAATGGAGATTTTACTTCATATTGAAGATAATCCCCAGGTCGGCAGCCATCAACCAGCTGACTTATCTGACACATCCCAATCTATGGCTAATCGCACCACCAGAAAATACAAGTATCATCCCTTTCATATGGAACTACACCAAGAACTTCAAGACCGTGATTTTGAACGACCAGTAAACTTTCGTAATAATGTTTTCTCATGAAGCTACTTTTCGCAGCATAACATGCATTATTATCGGAACTACGCTCGTCTGTGCACTTGTTGATGCTCCACTACGTCTAATGCTCGCTTACGCCCACTTAAAAATTTTTCCATGATAAATTTACTGCCGTGAATACTTAATACCTTGAATTTCAATTAACACGTAAATTACAACATACACATTCACGATAAATCCGATAGCAGTAGAAGGATCAACTCAACTGAGACGGGTTGTAATTGAACGAGGTGCAGCATTTATACACTTTTGGGCAGATTCTCCGAATGTTCAAGACAACTCGGAACTTCTCGCGAAACCGCTACCAATATAGTGGACGTGATAAAAAACAATAGAGAGGCATCGATTCTAGTTTTGTCATCGCAGCAGATATGTGTTGCCAAATATGAATAAATTTACTTATTCTTGGTAGTTTGTAAGGTTTGTAATTAAGGTCATAGTGTAGCTTTAGCATCAAAATACTGAAAATACATTGTTATTGCATGCATTGTTATTGTATAAGAGGGAGGGGGAGAGGCGCGTTGAAAATAATGTTTGAAAATTGGGTCGCAAATACTGAAACGTTGAGAAACGCTGGATTAACCAGAAAAAATCCTCAAGTTTAATACTCAGTTACTGAAACATCAATTGGATGGGGGTGGGCCTCCTTTATTGAACTTGTTTTAAGTATTATGGTGAATATTTTTGATTAATTTAGCCCTTATAACCAAGTAACTTTATATATTTTGCAACATACTTTGTAGTTAATTTACTTCTTGCTCCAGAAGAAGACACAGTGTGTCGAAACAACTGTCAGCTCTCATATAATAAACATAAGCGGTGATCTGAAATAGTTGTTTAAATTTTCGTTCTTAGTTATTACGGATCTCCATCAAGTAACGCCTAAGTCAGTCCAGTAAAATAAAGAGATTTTGCAATGCTTATTTTTCATATGCCTATGTCCTTATCGTTATCTCAAGCATGCGCAGTATTAACACGAAAAAATTGCAAGGTTAAGGTTAGTATTCATCTTCTATAACATTAAGAGATTTTTTCATTAATTTCATGGTTAAGCACACCGGTTATTACTAAACTCCTGGACAAAATTAACGCAACAATCTGAAAATTAATTTATGTTTTTCTTCTGTCAGTTTTAAAGTTTATCGAGTATTTGAATATTAGGCTATGCATATTTTCTTTCGTTGTTCATGACAGAAATCAAAACAATTCGTTTAGATTTACAGTTTTTTAAGAATTTTTTAGAAGATATAAAAACAGATTTTCTTTAAAAGGAGGCTTATAAATTGTTCCCTTTTTCAAAGTAATACCTTTTTGTGGTAGACTGTTTTATTTTTGACCCCGAAGAATTAGAAAAATGAATTGAACAAGGAATTTAACTGAACACGAGGGAGTGCGAGCCTCAGTTTTATTGGACGAGGGATATTGTCAGAGTTATGTTGCCAATTTGTTAGGCCAACATCGTTCCACAATAAGTCGTATGGTAAGACGCTTGAATGAAGTAGTAACTTATTCTAGAAGGCTAGGGCAAGGGCGAAAACGATGCACTAGCGACCTAAATGAACGTTTTATAAGACAATATGCTTTAAGAAACAGAACTGTCACTAGTTCTATAAAAAGAAACGAACTCGAAGCTGTTCACAATGTCACAATTTCTTCTAAAACAGTTAGAAGACGGTTAAATGCAGCTGGATTAAACAGTAGGAGACCAGCCAGCGCCCTTGCTTACTAGAGAGAACAGAGTTGCCAGGTTACGTTTTGCTCGAAATCACGAAAACTGGTATGTGGATGATTGGAAACAAGTTTTCTTCACAGATGAAACTAGGGTTAGTCTAAAACATCCAGATGGTCATTTTGTGGGGCCCAATTTCCTGTTTATGCAAGACAACGCTCGACCTCACGTGGCTAGGAAGGTACTCGATTATCTTAATCAAGTTGCTATACCGATTATGCAATCGCCACCAAAAAGCCCGGATCTGAATCCGATAGAACATGTATG
Source organism: Pachyrhynchus sulphureomaculatus (assembly GCA_019049505.1). Lineage (NCBI taxonomy): Eukaryota > Metazoa > Arthropoda > Insecta > Coleoptera > Curculionidae > Pachyrhynchus > Pachyrhynchus sulphureomaculatus. Next base: position 113,603,336 of record CM032452.1, on the reverse strand, counting down.
GGATCATCTTAAGAAAAAACTTGAGGGAACTTGAAAATGCAGTTATCACAGAATAGGAGCAAATTCCTCAAGGTTTTACCCAGAATTTAATTAGAAGCATGTCTAGGCGTATAAACGCTGTTATCCGAAGTAGAGGAGGCAACACACGCTACTAGTGTCCCAGTTACACCATTAATTTTGTTACTAGTGTCCCAGTTTATTTTTTTCATTATTACATAATTTCAACGATTTTGTTATTAGGTCTTAAGAATAATTTTAATTCGAATATTATAGAGAAATTTGGTAGCTAATTCACTTTTAAAGTATCCGAATAAGTTTTTTTCTAACTTTTAGTGTAACCAATGTTCATAAAAAATTATTAAAATTAATTCATTATAGAGATTTGTATGATTTAATATATTGTTGCGTTAATTTTGTCCAGGAGTGTATTTGACGGGTCAACACAAGTTTCTAAATTAAAATTGTGTCTAGCAGGTTTTTCTATCACTTCCTTCAATATTTTCAAGGTAATAGGAATGCGCGATAAATAAAATTTCATTTGAAATTAGTTTTACACACTATTGTGCCAAAGATTACAAAATCCCAACATAATCTGAACACTTAATAACTGTTGTCAGTGTTATTTGCAATGAAAGATTATCATTTCAATTTTACTGTATTTTCTTAGTAGTTTGTATACTTCAAGAGGAAGAAACCGGTCAAGTGCAAGTTGAACTTGCGCAATTAGTGTTCCGTACGTTGATTGCTTTTAAAAAAAAAAATTTTGTAACGGAAGTAAAATATGATCAGTAACTTCACAAAACACACCCCAAATGAGTTTTCAACAAAGTTTGTTCCCAATCTTTACTGAAAATTGATGACCTTGAAATTTTTGTTTTTTTATGTACCAGATAAATTATTAAAGGTAATGCACTCGTGATAATTTTCTTTCAATCTACACCCCTTGGAGATTATTACAGAAGTTTTTCAAAATTTTTTGATGAGTACTTTTCGAGATAAGGCGGGTGGACAGCGATTTTTCGCGATTTTTTTAAAAATATTACAAAGAAAAGTGCGCGCAAGTATTACATTATATATATATTTTTTACTAGTGTTTTCATAAGCTTTCATTTGACACCACACTCGATTACCTAATAAAAAAAAAAAATTTTTTCCACTTCCGATTTCACCCCCCAAAACTAACCCCTTAAGTCAAAATTTAACTTTCAAGACTACATGGCTCTGATGAGGCCATCAATTCCTATATTATTACCAAATTTCAACTTTCTATGACAAATAGTTTCGGAGAAAATCGGGTGTGGCAGACAGACGGACAGACAGACAGGCACCGAAGTCATCTTATAAGTGTTCCGTACGGAACGACACCTGTTGAGAAAGCGAACTTGTTGGCTGAACTCTTTGCTTCACATTCTACTGTCGATTTCCAAGGAAAAAACACCACCTACTATTCCCATAGTGCAGTCAAGGATGCCCGATATTGTCTTCAGACAGCGTATCATAAAACGTATTTTGATGAAGCTAGACACCAAAAAGGCTTCAGGCGCTGACGGAATACCTGCCATAGTTCTCAAGAACTGTGCGAGGGAACTAACACCAGTTTTCTGTAGACTTTTCAACCTATCCTACAGAAAGGGAATATTTCCTTCCTGCTGGAAATGTGCCACAGTTCAGCCGATACCTAAAAAAGGCAAGAAGACCTTGCCAAATAACTACCGACCAATCGCACTACTCTCAATAATATCGAAAGTCATGGAAAAGGCTATCAATCAGCATCTTCTAAAATACCTTGAAGGATTCAACATTATTAGTGATCACCAATACGGCTTTCGTAAAAATAGATCAACGGGAGATCTTCTGACTTATGTAACACATGTTTGGAACAACGCAATTGAAGACTTTGGAGAATCTCGAGCGGTTGCTCTTGACATATCCAAGGCATTTGACCGTGTTTGGCACGATGGGCTGTTGGCTAAGCTACGTTCTTATGGTATGTCTGAAAAGTTCTGTTTGTGGCTCTCATGTTTCCTCAGAGAGCGTTCTTTACGAGTGGCAGTTGACGGATTTCTTTCTAACACCTTCACTATCAACGCCGGTGTGCCCCAAGGTTCCATACTGTCTCCTACTCTCTTCCTCATTTATATTAACGATCTGCTGGAAAAGACCGAGAATCCAATCTACAGCTTTGCAGATGACAGTACACTTATCTCTTCATTCACTTTGAACGCTCGGACATCGACTACTCAGACGAATATCCGCAGAGAGCAGGAAGTCATTCAACTTAACAAAGACCTGGAAGAAATTCTATCTTGTGGTGACAGTAACCAAGTGGAATTTAACGCTACAAAAACCCAGGCGGCAGTTTTTTTTCTAAAAAAGTTAACGTTGCAGAACCCGACATAGTTATGTCGGGGCACTCCATCCCTCTAACATCGTCACTCAATCTGTTAGGCGTTAATTTGGGAGCAAATATGTCCTGGCATGAACATGTTGCAGGCATAGCAAGAAGAGCTTCTCAAAAGTTGGGAATATTGTTTCGAACCAGGAAGCTTTACACTCCACAACAACTGTTAATTCTTTACAAAGCTCAAATTCGACCAACTATGGAATACTGCTCCCATGTTTGGAGCTCCGCTCCCAAACATACACTGCATTTGTTGGATTCTATCCAGAGAAGAGCTGTTCGTCTGATTGGACACCCGGAATTGACCGACGGCCTTGATTCGCTGGAACATCGAAGAACGGTTGGCGACTTGAGCCTATTCTACAAATACTTTCATGGAAAGTGTTCGAAAGATGTGGCCCGTTTAATTCCTCCCAGAGCGGTGCATATTAGAAGTACACGTCGCGCTAATGCTTCACATCCGTATGAGGTTCAGCTTGTTACTCCTCGTACAACGCTTTTCAAGCAGTCTTTTATATGGAGAACATCATACCTTTGGAATGGTTTACCCAGGACTGTGTTTCCCATCGAGTACAATCTACAGCGATTCAAGAACAACGTGAATCGTTTTCTCCGCACACGTGTCGCTCCTGTAGCGCTTTAGGGACTTCCCTGTAGCACGTGTGATAGACCCATAAAAAAAAAAAAAAAAAAACACTAAAAAACTACCATAATAGCGATAAGAATAACGAACTTCAAATGACCTCTCTTATAAATTCCTGAATAAGGGAAATCGTAATTCTCTTATTTTGTTTCAATCTGAGCAAGCTCCGAATGGTGGGTGCATGCTTCAAATAACGATAACCGAGTCCTTAAGGTGGATACACACTAGGCGAACGCATACGGCCGCATGAGAGTGAACGGATGCGGCCGTATCTGTGCGGTGTTCGTAGAAATTTGTTTCCTGTCCACATATAAACGAACGCATGTATACTCCATCATTCGTTCATGTTCGCTGTTTGGTGCTTGAAATGGCTTCACAAGATGATCTAATCATTGCTTGTGCGTCCTTTATTATTATTAATGATAATAATGAAACACGAAGGCGTAAGCGAGCAAAACGTCGATGGTGGATGACGGCTTTATTCAAAAGTCGAAATCGGTACAGTGGAACAGACCTGATTCATGATCTTACATCTGACATTGGATATGGTCTCTTTGAAAATTTCTGCAGAATGAGATCTAGTGATTTCGAGATGATATTACAGAAAATCGGTCCGAAAATCTCAAAACAAGATACAACATTCAGAGAAGCGATTCCGGCACCAGTAAGGTTAATATTGACTTTGCGATACTTGGCTACAGGGGATTCATTCACAAGTTTGATGTATACATTTAAAATTTCAAAACAGCTTATTTCAAGAATAATCCCTGAAGTATGTTCTGCAATTATTGAATGTCTTAAACAATATGTCAAGGTGAGTAAAAAACTACATTCAAATTATTTAGCAAATATATTAAATACAAAAGGGTGTTAGAATAAAAAGGTACATTGAAAAACATTAATAACTACTGATATGGTTCATAGTTGTTTAAATAATTGACAATTGATTCTTGATGTTGAATACCAGAAGCATTTTCAGTTTCATTTTCTGGGGAGACTACTTGAACTTGAAATACCGATTGGGGTGTTGATGGGGGGTTGTCGGACATTGAATACAATGAATTTCGTCCTTGACTGTGGGTTGATGAAGAATGTTGTGGTAAGGTAATAGGAGAAACTATGTGGCCAGGGGGCAATGTTCGTGGGACTTGTGGTTCGTACCTACCCATATCAGCGTTAAATAAGATATTTGAAATATGATGCTCAACAATGCATTGTGTCTGACGACTATATTTTCTGTGCTTTGCGCCCACGTGTTCTCCAAAAATTGTACTGTCGTCTCTGATAGGACGACTGGCAACAGTATCCTTCAGTATTTGGTAAGCTTCTTCTGATCTGTTGTTAGTGGTTGAAATGTTTTCACGGATCCGTTTGCTACTTTGTGTGCTTGATGAATTTGATTGTTCTGTACGTGGCATCTGCTCAGAGTCCTGGGTAACATTGGATTCAATCAATTCTATAACGTCCGTCGTGGTGCTTGTAGAACTTTGTTCATCGTCAGCCTAAAATAAAATGAATATCAGATTATACCTAAAAGTACGGATAAAAATTTATACTGCATATTAGAGTGACGGAGAGGAGCAAAATTCAAATCAGTGTTAATTAACAATAAGTTATGTTTTTTACAGATGCCTAATACTGAAAATGAATGGAGGAAAGTAACTGACGTATATGAAAGAAAATGGAATTTTCCACATTGTCTGGAGGCCATTGACGGCCGTCACTGCGTACTTCAAGCGCCAGTGAAAAGTGGAAACGATTATTTTAACTATCAAAAAGACTTCAGTATTGTTTTGCTAGGGATTGCTGATGGAAATTACTGCTTTCTGTTTGCCGATTTTGGGTGCCAGGGTCGAATTTCTGATGGTGGTGTGATAAAAAACACTTCCTTTTATAAAAAATTGCAAAACAATGAACTAAATCTTCCATCTGAAGAAGTACTTGGGAATAGAAATATGGAAGTTCCCTTTGTGTTTGTTGGTGATGATGCGTTTGCACTAGAATATAACATAACGAAAGCATATCCCGTAGAACAAAAAAAGGGATCTAAAAAACGAGTTTTTAATTACAGACTTTGCCGTGCCCGGCGGATAATTGAAAATGTTTTTGGAATTATGTCGGCAGTTTTTAGAGTTTTAAGAAAAGTGATGTTGTTATCACCAGAAAAGGCTACTACAGTTGTTTTAACATGTGTCTGTTTGCATAATTTTTTAAAAAAATGTAAAGCATCTCAAACTATTTATAGTCCTCATGGTACATTTGATGAAGATAATGAAGGTGAACTAATTCCTGGTGCTTGGAGGAATGAAATAGAAGATAATAATCTACAGACTTTCCGTCCAATAACTAGGATTGGACGAAAAAGTGCTGCCAGTTGTGAAGCAATTAGGAATGAATTTGCCGAATATTTTATTGGGGAAGGTAGTGTAGCTTGGCAACACAAGTATTAATAAAGTAAAAAGTAAATAAAGTAAAATATTATGTACCCATAAAAATAAATAAATATCTTAAATAAAAAATTACATTGTTTTGACTTACCTCTGTGTTTTTGGTTTCTCTTGGTACAAATTTATCTTTTAAAAATAGCATAGATTTGAAAGCAAACCAAATTGATGAGTAAATAGAATCTGTTCCGGATCCAGTTTTAAAAAAGAATTGTCTTGCTTTTGTCGTTCACGACGAAAAGAACCTAATAAGGAAACAATTTTTTTCTTTACTTCAACCGAACTGCATGTCATAACTTTAGCAATTTCTTCCCAGGCATCATTTTTCTTAATTTTATTTTTATAATTATTATTAGTTGGATTCCATAAACATTCATAAGTTTGATATAATGTTATTAATTTAATAGAATCGCTATTGGACCGCTCCATAATGATAAATTGATAATCAATATGAATTATTCTTAACAAGAAAAACTCAAAAAACAAAAAAACACATACACACTATAAACATGTTCAAACCATGCGGTCCGAATTTTTCTTTGAAGTACCGCCCTCCGAGCGAACCCGACCGCAGCCGAACGCATACGCTCGTCCGCCTTCGTTAACACGTACACACAAAGCAAACGCATGCGTTCGCTCTCATGCGGCCGTATGCGTTCGCCTAGTGTGTACCCACCTTTATATTTAATTTCTTCCCTTTACTATTGCGCAAGCTCGAAACGGTGGGCGCATGCTTCAAATACGGATAGACAGTGACCTATCAAAATGTACGTTGCAAAATCCCACTAATCAGAAAGAAGTCATTATTTTAACTTTGCTAAATTTAAGCTCACGCTAGTTTTAATCATTTTCAAGAAGAACGTAAACCCTTACTTAATAATAATCATTTTTTTTCTCTATTTTATTAAATGAAAAAAAAATTGGTAAAAAGGAATGTTTCACATTTTTTCTCTAAACATATGAATATTCCTTTGAAAAGATATGAATCACATTAAATGTACTCCCGATTTTAAAATCTATGAAAATCTACTTTCAAAGCAAATTTCTATCTAGTTTTATTACGTTTTATATTGAGCCGAGGGATCAGCTTTATCTGTTATGTTCGAAATACATTCGGAAATATACACCCGGGTGGGTTACATCAATATTTAAATCTCTCTCAATAAAAGTTCCAATTTATACTTCATCTATCTGTGTTTGCGTTCATATATTCTAAAGGGTAGTCCATGAAGTATTAAGCTTTTTTCTCGTTAGATAGCTTTAGTATCATCATACGAGGGCTGCCTTTTAAGTTTTTACAAACGACCATTAGATGACGCTATTGAGATGTGACCTTACCATTGTTGTAAAATTTGACATTTGTTATTGGTAAAATTGTGACAGCCTAGTAGTTTGTTTACAGTGAGCGTTTAAAAAAAAACAGTTTTTGTAAACAAATGGAAATTTCACGTGAAGGCTTTCGTTGGATGATTTTTTACGATTTTAGTAAAGGCTTAACTCGACAACAATTCCCTGAATCGCTTCCTTTAGTTTTTGGTAATTAATTACCATCAGCAAAAACTGTTTACAATTGGTTTGCAGAATTTCGTCACTGTTTCAACAACTTAATATTATTAGTTGAGTGATGATATATATATATATATATATATATATATATATATTATATATATATATATATATATATATATATATATATATATATATATATATATTATACTAGCCGTGCCCGCGGCTCCGCTCGCGTGGACTTGATTCACTACTATTGTCACTGCTTATTCCTTATGTTACCTAAAGTAATAAAATATCTGCCATTATTTCCCCTTATCTTCCATTATTTCTTCTTATCTCCCATTGTCTCTACATAATTTCCATTATCTAGGCTTATCTCTGCTCATCTCCCATTATTTCTCCTTATCTCCCATTATCTCTCCTTATCTCCCATTATCTCACCTTATCTCCCATTATCTAGGTTTATCTCGACTTTTCTCGCAATATTTCTCCTTATCTCCCATTATTTCTCCTTATCTCCCATTATCTCACCATAACTCCCATTATCTTATCTCTGCTTATCTCCCATTATTTCTCCTTATCTCCCATTATTTATACTTATCTCCCATTATCTCACCTTATCTCCCATTATCTAGGCTTATATCGAATTATATAGAACGTATGTATAAATTTATAAAAACACGTAAATTGGATAAGCGGTTCTCAAGTGATAAGCGCATTAACGGACAGATAGACAGACAGAGAGACGTTGCATTTTATATATTATAGTCTTTGCAACATGATATTGTTTCATATTTAAAGTTTAAGGCAGTGTATTGCAACGCGCTAACGGTAACCTTTTTTCCGACTTGATTCACTATTATCATCACTGCTTAATCTTTATATTACCTAAAGCAATAAAATATATCCTATAACCTGGCCTGAGAAAATATGTATATTTTAAAAAAAAGCACGTAACTCGGATAACTGGTTCTCCAGTGATAAGCGCACTAACGGACAGACAGACAGACAGGCAGAGAAACAGACAGACAGAGAGACGTTGCATTTTATATATATTATAGATAGAAGACTATAAATAATAAATGTATGAATTAAAAAAAAAACACGTAAATCAGATAAGTGGTTCTCGAGTGATAAGCGCACTAACGGACAGACAGACAGACAGAGAGACGTTGCATTTTATATATATTATATTTTGCTATTGCTACATGATATTGTTCCATATTTAATGCTTTGGGCAGTGTATTGCAAGAGAACGCGCTAGCGGCAAACTTTTCTCCGACTTGATTCACTATTATCGTCACTGCTTGTTCCTTATGCCACCTAACGTAATAAAATATATCCTAAAACCTGGACAGAGAACATATGTATGTTTTAAAAAAAAAAAACGTAAATCGGATAAGTGGTTCTCCGGTGATAAGCGCACTAACGGACAGACAGACAGAGATACGTTGCATTTTATATATATTACAGATGTAATAAAATATATATCTATAACCTGGTTAGAGAACATATGTACGAATTTAAAAAATCACGTAAATCGAATAAGTGGTTCTCGAGGGATAAGCGCACTAACGGACAGACAGACAGACTGACAGAGAGACGTTGCATTTTATATATATTATAGATATAGATGATTATTATTATTATTATTATTATATAACCTGGCCAATATATGTATGAATTAAAAAAAGACACGTAAATCGGATAAGTGGTTCTCGCCTGATAAAGGCACTAATGGACAGACAGACAGACAGAGAGCATTTTATATATATTATAGATTATAGATTGTAGATATTCTCTGCTACATAATATTGTTCCATATTTAATGGTTTAGACTGTGTATTGCAAGGAAACGCGCTAGTGGCAAACTTTTTTCTGACTTCATTCCTATTATCGTCACTGCTCATTCCTTATGCTACCTATCGTAATAAAATATAGCCTATAACCTGGCCAGAGAACATATGTATGTTTTTTAAAAAAAAGTAAGTAAATCGGATAAGTGGTTCTCCAGTGATAAGCGCACTAACGGACAGACAGACAGACAGGGAGACGTTGCATTTTATATATATTATAGATACAACATTTTTCTCGAATTTCAGTTATCTTTATGTAACCTTATTCGCAAACGCTTTGGGCAGTACGTATCTCAGTTTATTCTTCATTTTACATGCTCTAATTTATTATGTTTTTTTTTTCAGAAAATGGACAAAAATCAAGATGGCGTAGTAACTTTAGACGAATTTCTCGAATGTTGTAAAACGGACAAAGATATCTCAGCGTCCATGGCTGTCTTTGATTCATCTATGTGACATTCGGTTGGTGCTGGAATGTGAGATATTAACCAATCACACGAAGAGTGGACATAAAAAAATATTAGATTTTTTACTATTAAAAAATTCTTAGTCTTATTAAGATCCTGTCATGTGCTAACTCGCCTAAAACATATTTTAAAAAAAATCTCTACCCTTGCGTCACGATAACATCCGCGACCACGTACATACATAACTGAATCAGTTAGGTAAGAAATGTTTTAGTGCATGCAGATATTGCATGCATTCAAACATGCTTTCATGATGCATATAAATTGAATGTTCTTTTTAATCCACTGCAGATGTGTTTGTGCTATCAGCGTTTCTTTTGATTTAAAGAAAAATACTTTTGAAATAACTAAACGGCACAAACGATTTTACTACTCCGAGCCACTTTAAATTATGAGCATGACTCAGAGATTCTTCGACACGTGTTTGTCAGGAGCAAATTTTACTCTTGTTTCGAGTCTGCTAAGAGTTTTGGATCCATTTTTCCTTTTATAAAGCATAAAATCTTATCGTGCAATGGGCTATATGCCCACCCAGTTTAAAATGAGATAATTAAAAGAAATCAGGAAATATTTCCGCTAATCCGTAATTTAAAAAGAAAATTAAGCAAACAGCACCCCGGCCACATATAAATTAAACACTCTAAAACATATTATTTTAATATACAAATCATATCAAAATAAAAATAAGAAAAAAGCATTATTTGCAAACCCTTTTTACTTAAAGAAGCATAAGAAATTTGGCAGCGTTGCATATGATGCGTTTGGGAGACGTACTTTCCATTTAACTAACAACATAAAAAAATGAGGTTATCTGGCACACAGGAAAGTAGAAGAAAATTGCATAAACATGTGTAACTACTTATTTACATAAAATTGCCGGCAACTGCTTGAAAAAATCACGAGGTCTGCTTCGAATTGATGTTGCCAGATTTTGCGGAAATTACGCAGAAACGTAAATTCGAAACTATGCCACGCAAGGGTAGAGTAAATTCTTAAGTCGGGTGTCACGAATTCGATGACCCAAGGATACAAGAGTAACTAACCATTCTAAGTCATATATCACATGTAAGTAGACGTGAAAAAAGGTGAAAACTTTTTGTTTTGGCTGTGCCTGATATATACAGGGTGTTAAAATTAGATAGAACTAACTTGTAACGTCTGGAACCCAGTAAAAAATGGTTTTTGAGTTAACAAATCAGCAAAATTTTAGCGAAAATATTAAATACAAAACCCAATACAGAACGGTATGGTTATCTATTGTGGTTGTATACCAAGTACTCATAAATACCAATTGAGCTCACTCTTACAGTTTTCTTGTGTTTCGAGGTAAAAACATTAATGTAGCGTATTTTCGGGATATCTTACAATATTCAAAGTTTAAAGGAGAGACCCTATACCCAGGCTCTCATTTATTTCCATTCGGACTATCATCATTCGTACAATGACACCTAACTTACGAAATTATGACCTTTCACATCATAATACTTTGAAAAAGGTAATTCTATTGGTCGATTTAAGAATGAGCAGCCTGCAAATTTTCTCTCGTCTCCGGTCTGTTTTCTACTGAACATACAAATTTTCCTTTTTCCTCGGAAAATATTCATTGGTTAGAGCCGAACAATAAATTAGTATCTCTAAACACAAGGAAAATATATGCGTGAGTTACAATTGAAAATTACTCGGTATTTTTAAGGAAAGCTATCAATTTTTTTTAATAATATTCATAGATGTGCTACCAATGACAGGATCTGTTGATTTTTAATTAAATTCGGTATATTATTTATTTAAAAACATTTAACTTCGACCAATAATATTATTCTTCTGATTCCCGATGCTCTTAAAAATATATACAGTGTGTTTTCTAAGTTTGTAGAAAAAAACTTAGGCGCAAGAGTTGAATAATAAGAAGATACAGGCCTTTGAAATTATTAAAAATATCATTGTGTTACCTATTACGATCATACGACCATCCCATTTTGTTCTGTTCTGAAATTTAAAAAATTAGATTCTACTGATATTTTATAACGCTTTGTACCAAAGGAGGTCGCGTACATTTTTAGTGTTCCGTACGGAACACTTATCGGATCACTTCGGTGTCTGTCAGACCCGATTTTCTCCGAAACTATTCGACATAGAAAATTGAAATTTGGCCTAATCAGAGCCGTGTAGTTGTGAAAGTTAAAATTTGACTAAAAGGGTTAGTTTTGGGGGGTGAAATCGGAAATTTTCTACCAGGTCATCGAGTATGGTGTCAAACGAAAGCCTGTGAAAAATGATGTAATAGTTTCATGCACTTTTCTGTGTTATTAAAAAAAAAATCGATGTCCCCTCCCCTGATCTGGAAAAGTACTGATGAAAAAATTCTGAAATATTCTCCATAAAGTGTAAATCGAGCGAAAATTATCACGAGTGCATGGCGTTTAATAATTTATCTGGTTTAAAAAAAAACTACGTTTCTTGACGTATGGTGGAGGTAACTCTAACCGAGTGGCGTGTCGGTCTTGTACCGAGATATAATTTTATTTTATTTTGAAAGAAATCACCGTACGGAACACTAATTGCGCAAGTGCAAGTGTTTATTAAAATGAATGTTTGCTGTATCTATCAATTGCAGCTCTGTGTTGCAAACTCTTTAGTGAAGACGTCTCCTTTAAGGTATTTCTTACGAGTAACTGTTAAAAGTAGTTTTGCTTGAAATTTGAAGATTCATAGATTTTAACTTCATGCATTTACTGCTTCAATATAAAGATGGTTTAACCAAGCCGTATTGCCATAATTAATTGTAAAAGTTTCAGATATTTAATAAAAGATAGGAATCCATACTTTTTCTTCGATCAAAAGCATGCGTTTTTTACAATTTTTGTTGTCATATGTGCATTAAAAAGAAAAAAGTCGCAAAAAAATACATGTAAATAGAAAAATTATTTTGCTTTCATTTGTTAAAAAATGAAGGTAGTTTACCTCCTAGTTGTTGCAAAAATCTTAGATAAATATCGGGTCTTCCATTAAGGACTTTGAAATAAAACGCAACCCATTTGAGACATTTCGAAAATTTTACTATCGGCTTGAAATACAATCAAAACATTTATATATGGAATTCGACTTCATTCATATGTCCACCACGGGCACGTTTGCAGCGGTCGATTCGTTGAACCCAATTTTCGATGACTCGGCCACACATTTCGATGGAAATGGCCGCTATCTCTCTTTCAATATTGGCTCTGAGCTCCTCTAACGACGCAGGCTTGTTAGCATAGACCAATGATTTAACGTACCCCCATAAAAAGAAGTCTAGAGGTGTTAAATCACACGATCTAGGCGGACATTCGACGGGACCATTTCTCGATATAATACGTTCACCGAATTTAGATTGCAGTAAGTCGATTGTTACACCCGTTGTGTGGCTTGTGGCGCCGTCTTGTTGAAACCACATATCATTAATGTCTAGCCCATGCAATTGATCAAAGAAATAACGTTGCAACATGCCTCTGTAGCGATCTCCATTGCCTGTAACGTGACGGTTATTTTCATCAAAGAAAAAGAACGGCCCAATGACACCACCGGCATGAAAACCGCACCAAACAGTAATTTTTTGTGGATGAAGTGATGTTTCTTCAAGCACATGAGGGTTTTCACCTGACCAATAACGCATATTCTGTTTGTTGACGAAGCCGTTTATCCAAAAATGCGCTTCATCACTAAAGATGATTTTGCGATGTCATCTTCTTCCAACATTTCTAGAGCCCAATTCGAGAACGTACGTCGCTTCATATGATCGAGTGGCTTTAGTTCTTGAGTTAACTTTAACTTATAAGGGTGCAGGCCAAGATCCTTTCGCAAAATTCGCCATAGTGTGGTCTGAGCGATGCCCAATTCTTGAGAACGCCGTGAAATCGACTGTTTTGGTTCGTTTGAGATGGACGCTTGAACGGCGGGAACATCCAGCAGCGAATATGTTAACTCAAATTTTTTCACTAGACTATGAATTGCTTATCTACTGGGACGAGAATTACGACCAAAAATTGGCGTTAACGCTCTTAAAGTTGCAGTCACCGACTCCAAATTTCGGTAGTAAATTTTAATTATTTGTAAACGTTGTTCGTTCGTGTACTTCACCATGATGAAAATGTTGACTTTACTGAATGTTTTGACGTTGACAGTTCGGTGATTGGCTTAAGGGTGCGTTCACAGTGAAATTTCAAAGTTGTCAAGTCCCAAATGAAAGACCCTTTATTACTTTTTAATGTACTTTATGAAGTGAATTTTCGCTGTGGCAACGTAGCTTGAAGAAGACATGCGCGCGTTCTTTCAAATTTTAAATCACACATACGCATTGCGCTGATCGGACTTTCTTATAAGAAATACTAAAATAAACGCGTGCCTCGCACGCGTATTTATTCAGTTATCAATACTTAATAATTGATATATTTTTAATAAATAATCCAAAGTATCGTTTTAATTAATATAATGTTAAAATTAAACGATTTTCGGAATTTCACAAACAATCACTTTTATTAATATTTGCAATAAGACAAAACTAGCCGACTTCTTCGGCTCTTGAAACAATAATGTTCCTACCAAATTATCTCGGTTACATAAACCTCATTACTGCATACCAATACATTTTAGTAATATATATAGCCGTAAATGTCACATAAAATAAACTCAATAGTTCCGACACTTGATACAATATAAATAGTGATTCAAGTAAATTTAATTTACGTAATGTGAACAGGCCACCCTGCCTGAAAGCAATTATAATAGTTTATATCCTATATCCTATGTTACATTGTTCGGTCGTCTTGCAAATTTTAAAATTCTTTTCAACCAGGCCATTAACGGGGTTTTTTCATACAGTAAGTGTTGACAGCTAACCCGCCGACACGGCGATCGTGCGGGTGCGTCACAATACATCGATACTAAATAAAAATTAATTACAGGTGATTGCGTGTGGCGGGAAGCAAGCGAGAAGCTAACGTTGCCACATTCATTATACCCTGAAAACCAAATTATTTCGCGTCTTTCTCTAACATAATGCTCTCTATGTCTTCTCGTAAGAAATGCCTTAAAATCAAGAAATTCAACTCCTGTCGCTATTACGAACAAATTTGGTTTTCTCGAAACGTACACTTTCTGTTTGGACAGAAGGGGTGCTAAATATTTTTAAGAGCATAAAAGTGATAAAATGTATGATTGTAAAAATTAAAAATGTTTAGTGATATTCAGAGAAAAATATCAACCATCTTAAATTTATTCAAAACATTCTAATAGATATTAAGTAGGTGACCGCTGGAAAAAAACAAATAAATTCGATAAAACTTGTTGCATATGACAAAGTTTATGAAAATTGTTGCATGCAATACGTTTTATGCAATTTCTTGCATGCAATATGAGACTTGTTGGATTATTCGATTGTTCGCTATCTAACTGTAGCAGGAATACTTGCGATATACATGACCGACCCAATACTGCATGCGAGAAGTTTCACTAAAATCGTTTTTGCCAGTACGAAATTCGATGTAGTTATATGGTTGATATTTATGTATCATAATGCACAGTATGATCCAAAATTTACAAAACCGTTCACGGTGTCCTGGAGCTGAATCAAATAAAAATATGGGGTGGTTCCAAAATTTTGATGGCTTTTGATTCCAGCAGATATTAGGAACATTTCAAGCCAAGCAAAATAACCTTATTTTAATATTCTTACTAATTAAAAAAATAATAATAAATTCCGCTCAGGTTAGTTTATATGATTTTCGTACTAAAACAAACCAGAAATTGTTTTCCCAGGTTAATATCTCGGACGACAACAACGAACGAATTTTGCGATTGGATTTGGTTTTGCATTCGTATAAGATAGTATTGGGCCAAAAACTAAAGCCTACGGACCATAGTTTGCGTCAGGAATTCGCCGATTGGGCTGTGGAGATCATGGAAGCCGACAGCCAATTTCATAAGAAAATCGTCTTTATCGATGAGGCCCATTTTTGGCTCAATGGTTTCGTTAATAAGCAAAATTGCCGTTATTTGAACAAATCTAATCCACAAGTGATTCATGAGACTCCTCTACATCCGCAAAAAATCACAGTTTGGTGTAGATTATGGCACGGGGGCATCATCGGAGCTTATTTCTTTAAATATGAGGAAGGAGCTACCATTACCGTGACCAGCGAGCCCTATAACTTAATACTGAAGAAATATTTCTTCCCAGAACTTGACGAAATAGACGCAGACGACTTTTATTTCCAACAGGATGGCGCATCGCCCCATATTTCTGGCCCAAACATGGTTTTACTTCGCACCAAGTTCGGTGAGTCATTAATTTCACGAAATGCGATTTAACGCCTTTGGACTATTTTCTTTGGGGCCACCTTAAATCACAAGTTTACAGCAATAAACTAGTAACTCTTGAAGCATTTGGCTTGTGACTTAGCCGGCGTAAGACCGGAAATGCTGGCCCGAGTCATGTAAAATTGGTGTAATCGGATTTGTATCCACAAAAAAAGCCGCGGCGACCATTTGAGGGATATCTTCTTAAAATTTGCCATTAAATAAAAGTTTCAGAATGAATTTTGCTTAAAACTCTTTGTTTTATTCAGTTTTTAAAGTTAGGACGCTCTTAATGGAAAATCTTATATATATATATATATATATATATATATATATATATATATATATATATATATATATATATATATATAGTTAGTTTGAACTGAGATGTCACTTTGCTGACTTTTTGTTTAATAGATTTTATTGTAGAGTGATTTTCATAAAAAGAAAACCTGAGTTTTTTTCCTGGTTTCTTATATCAAAGTTTAATGTCTAATTTAAATTTCTATAAGAAATATTTGGTTTAAATATTATTTATCCCATACACAATCGAATTTAAAAATTGTATCGCAAATTATAGCCATATTTCTGCGATTTTATAATATTTTTAAATTAGATTGCGCATAGGTTAAACAAAATCATAGAGGAATTTATTCATTTTTATTTTAAATTAGTAAAAATAATTAAAAATGGTTTTTTTTGCTTTAAAAAAAAAAAGCGCCGAGCGAATTTTTTTTCTGTAATGGCTTGAAATATTCCTAATATCTACTAGAATCAAAATCCACCTAAATTTTAGAACCACCCCATATTTTTATTTGATTCGGCTCCAGGATACCGTCCTTTATATATATCAACTGTTTCATAAATCTAAAGTCTCTTTACTGACAAATAATATTTATGTTCAATTTTAGGTAGACAAGTATGAGGTATTTTCATGAAAATATGAAACAAGTGTATGCTAAGGGGTTAGTTTTGGAAAAATTGAATTCCCAAAAGATTAGTTTCCATTTACGATATGAACAATATTAAACTCAAACACTACTGGACGGATTTGACTGCGGTTTTATTAAATTTTAACAAGTGTCCAGTAATTGCTTAAAGGAAACCATTTTTCTATTTCCAGAATTTTTATCCCAAAAATAGCCCCTCGAAAATCTTTTCAACTATACAGTGTATTTCCAGCTTTATGGCGATAAATAGTGTTTATAATTGTGTAGAAATAAATGTTTAAAACTATACAAGATGTCCTAAAAAATAAGTTAATAGGAGGAGGCAGATTGTACAGTATAGCCTTGTAATAAAGAGAATATGAGTTTTTTTTAAGTTTGTCGATGTTTTTGGGACACCTTGCGTATTTAAAAATCCAGAAATGTAAAATAATCAGAAGTGATTATTTTTAAATAGAAATGATATCAATGTTATATAAATGTAAAAAGTTTCTGATTTTATTAGGTTTTTAAGCAAATTTTCAGGTTGTGTATTTGATATTAGAATTTTGTAATAATTTTCAATCGATTTGTTTGGTTCGAGAAAAAAGTTATAAAAAGATTTATAGAAACATATGGTTTAATATTTAATTAAATAATTGAAACACAGTAGCGTACCAAGCTGAGATTGTTGGGAACAGGTCAGCCCAATTCATTCACTTTGGAGGGAGACACCCGATATAAAGAAAAAAACATATCTAAATTTGGAGGATTGTATTTAAAATTGCAAGGAATCTAGAAATTCTACAATAATGGTCAGTTTATAATTGGCATAGCTGCATAGAATACTCTCATTTTTAGTGTTCCGTACGAAACACTTATAAGATCACTTCGGTGTCTGTCTGTCTGTCCGTCTGTCTGTCTGTCAAACCCGATTTTCTCCGAAACTATTTGACATAGAAAGCTGAAATTTGGTACTAATATAGGAATTGATAGTCTCATCAGGGCCGTGTAGTTTTGAAAGTTAAATTTTGACTTAAGGGGTAAGTTTTTTTTACTAGGTTATCGAGTGTGGTGTCAAATGAAAGCTTGTGAAAAGACGAGTAAAAAAATATATATATATAATGTAATACTTGCCCACACTTTTCGTTGTATTATTTTTAAAAAATCGCGAAAAATTGCTGTCCCCCTACCTTATCTCGAAAAGTACTCATCAAAAAATTTTGAAAAAATTCTGGAATATTCTCCATAGGGTATAGATTGAACGAAAATTATCACGAGTGCATTACCTTTAATAATTTATCTGGTATATAAAAAAAAACAAAAATTTCAAGGTCAACAGTTTTCAGTAAAGATTGGAAACAAACTTTGTTGAAAACTCATTTGGGTGTGTTTTGTGAATTCACTGATCATTTTATACCACCGTTACAAAATTTTTTATTTTAAAAGCAATTAATGTACGGAACACTAATTGTGCAAGTTCAACTTGCACTTGACCGGTTATTTTTATTTATTACAGTCGATCAAGTAAGAGCGTATCGTGTATTATTCATTAAAAAATGTATTTATTTAAAAAGTCTTTCACATCATTCGACAGTAAGGCCTAGCGCACACTGGAGATTTTTTGCCCGCAGACAGTTTTGTCACCATGCCGAGAGCTTATACAGCATATGGGAGTGCGCACACTAGAAGAAAAGACAGGAGCAAAAAGTGTCGTCAAGCCAGGCAGACACCCGGCGACTTTTCTATCTGCAGACTGTCGGCCGGCTTAAGATAGGACAATGGAAGTGCATGTGCCTGCGCAGACTGGGGGCAAAACAGTCTTCTATCAAACATTCCGTCAGTCAAACTGTGTACCATCTTGCATATCCTTGTCTAGATTTTTAATTTTTTCTAAAAATGTTTCAGTTTTTTTGTCCATTTTGTGAAAAGTTGTATTAACTA
The DNA here is from genome assembly GCA_019049505.1 of Pachyrhynchus sulphureomaculatus. NCBI lineage: Eukaryota > Metazoa > Arthropoda > Insecta > Coleoptera > Curculionidae > Pachyrhynchus > Pachyrhynchus sulphureomaculatus. The sequence continues at coordinate 113,584,813 of CM032452.1, read as the reverse complement.
TGTTGGAAGAACAGACTGAAAATTTAATAGGCGAAATAGAAAAACATCCAAGCCAGCAAAAGGAGGAAATATATATATTTTGATAGGCTGTTGTTTCTTTTTCCCATTCATTGAGAACAGAGACACCAATAGTAACCTTGACGATAAAGCGAATACATCAGATGCTGATAATGATGTAGGAGTTCCTACTCCTGAGCCCTGTATAGAAGAGCGTGTCAGAGTAGGTAGAAAGCGACATTGTGCTCCGACAAAGAATTCATTTAAGGAGTCACTCCTCACAATATTAAAAGAGAAAAGGACCGTGAACATAGATGACACTGTAAATTTTGCTCCTTCACTAGTCCCCATGTTGCAGTTACTAAGTCATTATGAAAAAATGGATGCAAAAATTCAAATTGTCGATGTTTTAAAGTTCATAAAGTGACCACGTCACAACCCACTGAGTATTCCAGAAATGACACTTTATTTTAAGACTCCCTGATCACTTTTCTACGACTTTAACTTCACACCAGTCTGGATCACATGGTTACCAAAGCAGAAGTCCCAGCCAGATATCCATGTCTGCAGTGTTGCCATAAGGTGGAGAATCAAGACAGTCATTAATCAGCAATTTAACTGACAAGTCTGATAATTCCGAATTACTACCTTTGCAATAATAAAACATTTTTTGTGGAAGGAATATTCATTTTACTCATTTACTTTAATGTCACTGCCACTCTCTCTTCTACAGGTATACACAATCAGAAGGTTGTATTCTGGTACGTTATCCACCCCCACTTTAGCTATTAGTTCGTCAAACGATGTTACACTCATCCGAAAGTAAGAAAAAAACTTAGTTGGATGCTCTCGTAAATTATCTTACAAAGTGTAGAATTTTCCTTTTAGTAATCTGGTGCTGTAAATAGGGTGTACCCAGCACTGTCTATTTTTATGCTTCTTCTTAGGTTTATCACTGGACGTGGCCTTTTTGGTTGGTGATTTCTTAGCTTTAGTAGCGGTCTTTTTTTTATCAGACGAACCTTGTTTGGCTCCACTGGCGCTAGAAGCGGCCAACTTAAAAGATCCTGAAGCTCCTTTTCCTTTAGTTTGCACCAAAGCTCAGGATGCGACGGCCGATTTCAAATATTTCTTTATGAAAGGAGAAATTTTTCGACATCTACTTTGTAGTTAGCGGCGATATATTTCTTGATCGCTTGTAACGACAAACCACCTCTTTCTTTAAGTCCCTTTATGGCATTGTTAACCATTGTTAACCCTTTTTCGGTGAACAACTATAGCAATTACAGTAATTTCCATAAGTTCCATCTTGCTAGCTACCAAATACGCGACTGTCTTGTCTCTAGTGTGCGGAGGCGTGGCGACCAAACTGTCGTGCCCTCCAAATGTCTTTCACACTAGGAGATGGTCGCCAGACTGTTTTGCCCTCAATGTGCGCCTACCCTAAAGGACTGCCATTAAAATACTAATGATTCAGTAGTTCGTCTAGTTCCCATCAGCGTCGATGATCGCCTGGTATCTTCGGGACATACTTTGGACGAGATTTTTCCGCGTATTCTTGGGGCGAAGAATTGCAAATTATCGGAATTTGCCGTGACAGTTGCTTCACTGTGTACACTTTTTTACTGCGATGATTGATGTGTGTCCGCACGTTCTCGTTTGGGTTTGAACCGAGCGACTAGGACGGCCAATTTAGTGTAATGATACCGGATTCCCATTTCCACTGTCTACACGTTTTACTCCGATGTTTGGGGACGTTATCCTCTTGAAAGATCCACTCCTCATGCTTATTGATAAACCTCCGTTTGGCAGTCGGTACTAATACCTGCTTGTAAATCTGGAGTATTTTTTCTTCTAAAACCTTTTTCCTAAAGACATCCCCAAACATGGATCTTTACAGGGTGTTTCACTGCGCGCCGAACCAATCAATCAGTGGAAATTGACCAGGCTTGTGGGGCGATAACATACGAGGGCCGTCTGAACAGTTTTCGACCTAACAATGAAAGAATTTTTTTTTTTGACGTGAAATATGTTTTATTTTTCAATATAATCTCCTGAAAATTCAGTACAATTATTCTAATGTTTTTCCAATATTTTAATACCATCATTAAAGTGCGATTCCGGAAGGCCTGGAAAATATCGATCCACGGACTGCAATAGCTTCGTCATTTGATGTAAAACGCTTTCCAGTCAGGAATTTTGTCAGGTTTGAAAACAGATAATAGTCAGAGGGAGCCAAATCTGGATGTTTAAGCAATTCGTACTTTAATTCGTTTTTTTAGCCATTGTCAAAACACTTATGTAAACATGTGCATTGTCTTGATGAAAAATGATTCTTTTCTTCTTTAAAGCAGGTCTTTTCTCACGAATTTTTGCATCCAACTGACCCAAAAGGTTACAATGACATTCAGAGTTAATTGTTTTACCTTTCTTAAGATAATCGATCAACAAAACACTTTTGTAACCCCAGAAAACTGTTGCCATAACCTTCCCTGCTGATGGAACCGTCTTTGCCTTCTTTGGTGCACTTCCACTTACTGCAATCCATGATTTCGACTGTTCTTTTCACTCTGGTGTATAGTGGTGGATTCAAGTTTCATCAAGAGTTATGAAACGACACTTGAAATCCATTTCGTTTTTCTTAAAACGATCCAAACACGAGAAATACGCCTTCGAATGCATAAAGCTTTTTTATATGTTATTCTTCATGCAAAATATTTCCAATTCTTTCTTTTGAGATGCCTATGGCCTTAGCTATTTCACGCACTTTCACTCGTCAATCATCTAAACCATATCATGGACTTGTTAAATGATTTGGGGTTTTATAGCAGTTTTTGAACGACCTTCGCGGCTTGTACGACTAGTTTTAAAAAGAGCAGCCCATTTTTCACAGTGGAAAGTGCAGGTAATGCATCCTTATACACTTTGAACAATTTCAGATGAATTTTTGTTGGTGTTAAACCATCCAAAACAAAGAATTTAATCACTGCACGATATTCAATTTTTTCCATTTTCAAAAAATCAATGACACGTCAACATTAAACAGCTGCTACCACTCGAATGAATTGACAGATCGAAATGAAATTTTACGTGTGTTTATATAAAGGATGGAACTTTCCAATACAATTATGGTTTCACAGTTTCTAACACCATCTATGTGTCAGACCGAGAACTTGTCAGACATCCATCGTAACTCCAAAATGAAGTTTCATCGGAAAAAAACTACATTACTCCAGTCTCGATCTATGTTTTTCTATACCCGCTCGAATCGTTTTTTTCTGCGATTTTGGCTAAACAAAGATTTCTCGATTGTACTCCGCCACTTCAAATTGTAAGCTCGCAGACGTTTCGTACGATATATCCAAACCTCTTTGCTTTAGTTTTTGCGCCCCTTGGCGCAAATTTAATTAAGGATTTCGGGAAAACATTAATAACCACTTTTTCGTTATTGTCCGACACTTTTCCTCTCGATCTCACGTTCTCGTAGATTATCAGCATTTTTTAACCGAAAATATCGTTTCACCCACTTGCTAACGAATGCTTTCGACTTGCCCATATACTTAGCAGCCGCTGCTAGCAGGGGTGCCAATAATGACCTCAAAAAAAAAAGGATTTTTTTTACCGACCACCAGTTACAGGCAACACGTTCTTCCTTGACCGGCTGTACAAAGTCGACAGAACGTGTTTATATAAATTGTTGTTAAATGTTCTTACGTCCTTTTTACCCCCTTTTTGCCCTAACGTTACCCTCCAAATGTTATAGCATTTTTATTTAAAAAAGTTCGAAATTCACTTTAGAACTAGACACTTCCAATAGGTCGTGGCAGTCGTACATCCAATACTTTATTTTTTTTTATTAAAGGCGTAGTTATTATACAATCTAGCCATGCGTTCTGTCCGTAATTCTTTTGCAAATTATGAAATGAAATTGCAAGACTTTAGTGAGTCCAAATTTCGGTGTCTGATTCGGGAATACCGTACACTCCGTAGTCAAGTCAAACTTTAACCAAGCAAGGATGGCCTTGTCGCGCTCTATCAACAACTGCCTGAATTTCTTTGTACCTTACAGCAGTACGAATACGAATCTTTCTGTAATTGGCCAAAATTTTACCAATAAAAAAATCCCCCGCGCACTTTTCTCAACCTAGAACGACGAAACTAAGGCAAAGTTTTAGTATCTTCCCCATACCACAGCGACAAAATAACAGTTGAGCTCGATTGAGTACGTTGTCTGGGTACTTACTATTGAAATGACACGTAAAATTCCCGACCGCAACACACGATTGGCAATATTTATGACTAAACAGTGTAGAGTTCCCAAAATCCAAGTAAATGAGACCTTGGGGGTCTCAACGACTCAATCTCTTGGGGTAAAAAGTTATTGTTAAATTATTAACGTCTACAAATATCACGAACCAATAATTTGGTTCACATCATCTTTAGGGCTGTCTGCGATTTTGTTAACCATTAACAATACTCACGAAATCGCTACAAATACAAAATGGTGGATCCGTTACAGCCTCCGGATCTTAAGACGCCTCTAAAGTCAAATTTTATCAGACATCTTCAATTTTTTACTTGTTTTCTACACTGTACCTTGAGAAAATAAAAGAGAAACATAACTGAATAAGGATAATCCGAATTTCGAATAACAAGAAATATTCCGGGGTGGGTCAAAATTTTCCTTAGTCTACACGTTAGATTTTTACGAACGATGACTAATGAAAGGTTTTTTTGTAAGTGATCTCTTGGTGAAACCCGCACCCGTTAAAAAAAAGGGTTCCAAAGATATAAAGCGTCAAAGGTCGTGAAATACTATGAAATTATGACAAAAAAAAATTCTTTTGCCGGCCCTCTATGGAAACAGCTTCCTTCCTTTCTCCATCTAACCTGTTCTAACCTAACAGAAACGAAATCTAACCTGAACTAATTGCCTTTGCCGAAACCACTGTAAAAAAGTTGCTCGCAAATCCACCAGATTTAGTCTCAAAAACAATTAATTTAATTAAAAACAGGTTAATTTCAATTAAGCGACGAAACAAAATAAAGAATAGCAGCGCCACATAGAATGTCCACAATGTTTGCTGGTCCGGTAAGCTTACACGATGGACTAAAGAATTAGTTCCCATTCTTTAGTCTATGCTTACATCCAAAATTGCTGCCCTGCATATGAATTCATATGAATGAATAGCATATGAATATTCTTGATATATCAAAGGCATTCGACCTTGTTTGGTACAATGGATTATTAGCTAAGGTACGCTCTTACGGTATGTCTGAAAAGTTCTGTTTATGGTTCTCGTGTCTCCTCAGAAAGCGTTCTTTACGAGTGGCAGTCGACCTATTTCTTTCTAACACCTCCACTGTTAACGCCGGTGTCCCCAAGGTTCCATACTGTCTCCTACTCTCTTTCTCATTTACATTAATGATCTGCTGGAAACTACTAGGAATCCAATCTACAGCTTTGCAGATGACAGTACGCTTATTTCTTCCGTCACTTTGCACGCTCGAACATCAGCTACTAATGCAAATATTCGCAGGCAGCAAGAAGTCGTTCAACTTAACAAAGACCTGGAAGAAATTCTATCTGGACAGTAACCAATTATAATTTAACGCTACAAAAACCCAGGCGGCAATTTTTTTTTTATATAAAAAAAAGGTAACGTTTCTTATCCCGACATAGTTATGTCGGGGCACTCCCTTCCTCTATGATTGTCACTCAATTTGCTGGGTGTTAATTTGGGAGTAAATATCTTTTGGGCTGAATATGTTATATGCACAGCAAAGAGAGGTTCTCAAAAGCTGGAAATATTACTTCAAACTACACAACTGTTAATTCTGTACGAAGCTCAAATTCGACCAACGATGGGAGACTGCTCCCATGTTTGGAGCTCTGTTCCCAAACATACACTGCATTTATTGGATTCTATTCAGAGGAGAGTGTTCGCCTGATGGGAGACCCAGAACTCACCCGCAACGCTGCTTCCTTAGAACATCTAAGAACGGTTGGCGACTCGAGACTATTTTACAAATATTTTCATGGAAAGCGTTCGATGGATGTAACCCACTTAATTCCTCCCAAAGCGGTGTATGCTAGGAATACACGCCGCATTCCGCACCTATAAAGCTTTGGGGATTTGCCTGCAGCACGGGTGCTATGCCCATAAAAAAATATTGGTCGCGAACTTTCTCCATAGTGTTTAATGTACTTTTCGAACATTGTCCCTTAATATCTCTGGAACCCTTTGTCCCAGGCGGATGGGGTATCTACCAAAATATGACTCATGTATAAGCGAAAGACAATAGCCAACTTTTTTTATTTCAAGTTGCATAATATTTACTTTCAACTAATGTAGCAAAAAAAATACGAAAAACATGTAAGATATCGATAATTTTTACTTCATACACCCTTTTTAGTTAGACTGTGATGTTACAGTTTGTGGATTTTTGGCGATACTTCCACTGTGTTTGGCAGAAGATTTGTAATTTTTAAATTAATTCCTAATCCCTTGATTATAGTTATCAAACGAAAGTCTTTTAAAGGTTAGATTTTTGTAAATAAAAAAGAAGATAGATTTTATGTATATCACATAATTGTTTATAGTCCTATTAATAAATTATATGATTTTACAGAAAGCAGTTTTACTGATAACATATTTTATTTAAAGTCAACCTAAATGCGCAACTTCCTCTTATTTAAGGTATTTCATTTCTTACGAGTTAAAAGTAGTTTTGCTTGAAATTTTGAGAAATAATAAATTTTAGCATCATGCATTTACTGCTTCAAATACAGATGGTTTACCACGCCGTATTGCCATAATTAATTGCAAAAATTTCAGATATTTAACACGTAAAAGATAGGAATCCATACTTTTTCTTCGATCGAAAGCATGCGTTTTTTACAATTTTTGTTGTTGTATGTGCATTAAAAACTAAAAAGTCACAACAAAAAATATATACATAAATAAATTACTTTGCTTTCGTTTGTTAAAATATGAAGGCAATTTACCTCCTAGTTGTTGCAAAAGTATTAAATAAATATTACTTTTTCATCTATTTTATGAACTGAACTTTTGCTGTGGCAATGTAGCTTGAAGAAGACTGCCCACGCGGACGCGGGCTTTCTTCCAAATTTTGAATCACATATGCGAATTGCACTGATCGGACTTTCTTTTAAAATACACTAAAATAAACGCATGCCTTGCACGTGCATTTATTCAGTTATCAATTCTTAATAATAGATGTATTTTTAATAAATAATCCAAAGTATTTTAGTTAATTATACATAATTTTTACTGTATATCATGTAAAAGTGTCAAAGTTATTATAAATAACACGTGATTGCGTGTGGCCGGAAGCAAGCGAGAAGCTATGTTGCCACCTTCATTATACCCTGAAAACCAAATTATTTCGCGTCTTTCTCTAACATAATGCTCTCTCTGTCTTCTCGTAAGAAATGCCTTAAATAATCTTCTACCTAGAAATTATTATAAAAAATTTAAAGTGTTGCCAATGAAACATTTACCAGCATGAAAAGTCTATAATTAGAAAAAGAAACTTACAACCTCTTGTCAGTTGCCAACATTATAATTATAAGAATATTATGAAGCAAGGTGTGTTTTCAAGCAGGGTTCGTTATTTATATTCTTTACCCAGTTCTTGTAATATTGGTAACATTATTCTGGCATTTTTATTTTGAATGTTGATAAAGTGTTTTTAAATTTACAGGTTAACTAAATGATTTTGTTACGACACAAAATTAGAAAAAAAAAATAGGAACAAAAAGAAGCATGGCCTAAAAAGGGTACTTGTAAAACTCTATTTTACTTACGTTCTCGCCTGGAAGCGGATTTTCAACCAACTCATGCGTTTTCTTTATTTGTGGGGACTTTTAATAGACTTGGCAGGCTAGGAATTCGTCCCCACAAAAATTTGACCTTCACTTGGAATACAGTCTTTTTTTATATTCCAAATCAAGGCCAAATTTCCAGCCATTTCTGAGGCAGTTGCTCACTGGTGATGAAAAGTAGATCACGTACAATAATAATGCGCGAAAAAAGATCATTGCGGCAAAAGGATGAAGCTCCACAAATAATGCAAAGCCCGGGTTGCCGCCAAAAAAAGGTGGAATTGAACGGGAATCGTGCATCATGAGCTGCTGCAGCCTGGCCAAAAAAGTGATTCTGTGCTTTACTATCAGTAATTGACAAAACTGAAGCAAGCAATCAGCATGAACTAGTCAACAGAAAAAGCTCAGCTGGGAAGTTTTAAGTGCATCCATTGTAAAATCTGGATCTTGCACTGTCAGACCATTTGTTTCAGTCCCTTATCATTAATTTGAAAGAAAACATTTTCTGCAAGTGAAAACTCAGGAGTTCGGTAAAAATCTGCTTCCAAGCGAGAATGTAAGTAAAATTTAAGGCCCTGCTTATTGATTCTTACTCATTCATCTTTATCATTAACACGTTAACACAATTTTTAATTAACCTCAAAATTTAAGAACCTTTCACCAAAATTTCACATAAAAATGTGATAATGTTACCAATATTGGAAAAAATTTGGCAAAGAATATAGAAAAACAAACTTTACAACTCCCTAAATTTGAACAATCAGTAACTTGGCAACACTGACTTAACCTAGATTAAAGGCAGATGAGCGCCCTTTTTTAAAATGTAAATACAAATATATCACCCACAATAGACTCTGGCAGTTTTTGGGCTACAATTTTCATAAGAAATAAGCTATTTTTTTAAGTGTCTTGTTCTCAAAAATATTTTAGATTTTCCGACTGACTTCTAGTAAGTAAAAAAGTCTTATCGTACTTTTAAAAACTCTAAAATTAAATATTTCTTCTTAAACAAATCACTGGAACACGAAAATACATAAATAAGTAACAATTCCCTTTTTTCAAGTCTCAATTATACAGTTTTTTAATTTGTGCTCGTAGATGCTTCATCTATTGCCTCACCCTTTGCTTGTTTTTCTATAGTTTCAGCTATATGTATCTAAAAAAAAAATTAATTACCCTAAAATCTGTGTAAATAACATCTCAGAGACTCAAAAACTCATAAAACAAAGCAAACGTGAATTTTGATTTTTCACATACCCAATATTTTGCTCTAATTGTATCATACTGTGTTGCCAAATCATTACATAACTCCTTAGCTTTAGCAACAGTGTATGGATTGTTATCATCACCCCCTCCATTTTCAGTCACCCTTTCTGAACACATATCAACAATAAGAGCCAAAAGAAAGGGTGATCTATTCCCTTCTTTGTAAAGCTTTTCACAAAAATCAGTTACTGTCTTGTTTCTGCTGAGACCACCCTTATCATGCAGGAGGAGCCTGAAATATCAACATTTAAAAATAATTCAAAAAACAAAAAAAAGTTAACTGAATTTGAAAACATATAAGCTACAGCAAAAGTAAAGTAATACCACAATTTGATACTAATTTTAATTTTACTAATACTAATTTTCTTATGGATAAAACTTACGACTACCTTCTTAATTAAAAAAAAGCAACAATAAGTTTAAAATAACACCTCTTGGTCACTTTCCTGTGAGTCAGTGTATAGTTAAAAGCAACTTACCCTCTTAAATAATTCCAAGCACTCTCATTCTCTGTTAAATTCTTAATTTTACCTAAGGTATAATCTATTTCTCTATTGAGAGCCCCTTCTGTAAAACCAGTTGTGCTATTTACTACAAAATACCTTTGATTCCATGCCGAGTTGTTTTTTACGTCGTCTTGTAAAAGCTGGTCTACATATTCTAACTCTCCATCATAGAGACTAAAAGAATACAGTTTTCAATTAGAGGCATTTTTTACAAAAACTACCTAATTTATAGGCACGCCTGTAATATAGTTTATTAATTTTGTCCTCGCACTTCTAATGCTTTTGAAATAGTTTTTGACTAAAAAATAGTAACAAATATATTAAAAAAGCAAATTAAATTCAACTTACTTAAAAGTTTTTATGACCCACTGTCTGTGTTGCCAAGCGTGATAGTTTTTGGCATCTTTAGCCAATGTTTTTTCAGTAAGATACTTTTCTTTTGAAGGATCTTGTAACCATTCAACTAGAATTCGTCTGTGATGCCAAACCTGATAATTTTTCGTTTGTTTAAGTATAACTTTTTCTATGTAGTCAAGTTCTTCGTGAAGGTCTTTTTTCAGTTCTCTAAGAATTTCTCTCCTAAATATGAATAAAAAATATACTAATATTATTATATAAATACTGCTTCAAGTACTTTAATAAGTCGAAAATTAAGGTGTTTATGGTATTACCTGTACTGCCATACAGTGTAGTTGGCAGGGTTTAAGCCAGCAGCAGTTTTGGTTAATTCTAAAGCTCTTTCGGAGAATTCTTTCTTTTGAACTATTGCTCTAAAGTAGTTAAAGCAATCTTCAACTAAAAATTAAATAAATCTCCGTTAAACACTGTAATAAAAGTAGCAAACAAATCGAACATACACAACTACAATTTTAGGAAATTGTTGAGGTTATAATTTGAATTTTTAGATAAAATCCATGCTAAACGATTAAATTAAGTATAATCTTTAATTTTAGCCATTCTTTGTTAACATATTAATACAATCAAACTTGTTTACTTACATTCTTCTGTATAATCAATAGCAGCCACTGGGTGGTCCCCATCATCCTGCTTTAAAGGGATAATATCGCTCCATTCTTGCCGGTTTTTATATAAAACATGTTGAACATCGTTTTCATCGCTACTGCTATCGCTCATTTTATTAAAAATATTGTTTTTTTTCGGTTTAAAAACGTTAAAATTTAGCAAAAAAAAAACACCGATTTCTAGCACGAAATAACGTTTGGTTATCAGAAATGACAGCTAATGCACAGTTTTACAAAGGTCAAAAAGCACATGTTTATGGTAACCGCAACCAACAAAACACCTCAAGTATTTTTTCTCGTTAGCGTTAGAATCTCAATTGATAAACAATCGCTGACATCACAATTCAGTTTTTCAAAATTTGACTTTCAAGCGAATATTAATGCTTTTTCCTTCTTACCTACTTTATTTTTCTAACTGTGTAGAAATTGTGCGTCTTTCATACTAAACAGGACAGCAAAATGTACTGCCTTGTTAAGCAGCATGCTAAATAAATCAAAATCATATTTTTCGAATACAATTATATTATTACAACTTTACTAAACTTTATCTAGCTTAAATCTAAGGCGAAAGACCGGGTTATAAATAGAACAACGTAATTTTACATTCTCGAGCCCAGTCTTAAGTTTAACAAACATACACAGTAAGATATTTTAAATATGATAGTTTTAATACAAAAAAGCAAAAATTTCAATAAAGTTTTATTTTCGTCTGTAAAAACAGGCTTAGTAAGGTGGCCACAAATATGCAATCATTACTTCGAACATGTTCGTCTATAATTTAGCCGACCACAGACAAAAATTTTAATTTTCAGTCTGTTTTTAAAGTAAATTTCAACAGAAATTTATTTAAAATTTAAGAGACCAACTCCATCAAATTAAAAATACAAAAAACCATACGGAAAATTAACTTTGCAGCGAGACAAACTGTTGGAATATTTCTAAAATGTGTGGATCTAAGTCTTGTGTAAAAAGTAACGTTTCCAACGTGGAACTGTATTTCTGAACCTGTTCGTGGTGCTAAAACATAAAAATAAAATGCTTTAAAATTTAAACCATATTAATGAGTTAGAAAGAAAAGTACTATCTTTCTATCACCTTACATATTACCTTTACATGAAATTTAAAAAAATCAGTATCAACTACTAAAAACCTCTGGCAGTGACTCACTATTGTCTTCTCTGTCAATTCATCTCGGGGAGCGGTTCGCCGTATCACGGCTCATCAGCCAACATGATACTTTTCAAATTTTCTCACTAATTATGCAGTATAACATTAAGACTCATCTACAGTATATGTATAAATAAATCATCACTTACAGCTAAAAATACTTGCTGCAATCTTCCTATCGTCCACTTATACCAGTGAGTGTTATAGTCCCTACCATCCGTGTCACATCGGACCAAATGCTCCGACAAAATCATGATAAATCTTTGGAATATGATCAAGAAAAGATTCTTTTGATCGGCTTGGGCCGCCTCGAGTTTTTCCTCCATTCTTTCAACCTAAAATTATGATAAATATTATTCAGTTATTAGTGTTCCATATGGAACACTTATAGGATTACTTCGGTGTCTGTCCATCTGTCTGACCGTCTATCACACCCGATTTTCACCGAAAATATTTGACGTAGGGACATGGGAACACGAGAAGCTTTATTTTCATTAAATGTACTGATCCAGAGTTGTAAAGATATGAGTGTTTTATAGATTACAATAAAGCTTTATACTATAATGCACGAAAAATTAATAAAATTTCTAGAAACAACAAATACAGATAAAGGAGACAGAGATCTAAATATTATTAAAAGTCTGTACTGGAATCAATCAGTGAAAGATAAAATTGGGCTGGAAAAGTCCGAAAGCCTAAAAATAACCCAAGGGGTAAGACAGAGATGCAGTCACTCACCACTTTGTTCAATCTTTATTCTGATACTGTATTTAATGAGGCCATCTCATGCAGGAATAACAGTTAATGGAAGTACACTGAACAACATACGGCATGCTGATGATACTGTTCTATTAGCAAATAATATCAGAGATCTCCAGCAACTAATCAATCGAGCCGTAACAGCCAATGAACGATTTGGATTAACTCCGAATGAGAATGGTGAAAGCGTATGTATTCTCTGTGCTATTGTATAGATGTGAATGCTGGATTCTTGACCCTGGTTCAGAGAAATGACTGGAATCTTTTGAAATGTACATTTATAGACGCCTTCTTCGCATCTCCTGGATACAGAAAGTAAAAAAATACAGAAATATTGGAAAGGATGAACAAAATGAAGGAATTATTAACAACCATAAAAATAAGAAAAACTCAATACTTCGGACATGTAATGAGGGGCCCAAAGTAATAATTGCTACGTCTAATTATTGAAGATCAAATAAAGGGCAGACCATCGATCGGAAGACGACAAAATTCTTGGCTAAAGGATATGAGAAGGTGGTTTGGATGTGCTTCGAGTGATACTTTTCGAGCAGTAGTTCGTAAAAAGATTTGACGTAGAAAGTTGAAATTTGGCACAACTATAGGAATTGATAGCCTCATCAGAGCCGTATAGCTTAGAAAGTTAAATTTTGACTTACGGGGTTAGTTTTGGGGGATGAAATTGGAAGTGAAAAAAAAATTTTACCAGGTCATCGAGTGAGTTGTCAAGTAAAAACTTGTAAAAACATAAGCTCAAAAATATATATGATGTAATACTTTCGCACACTTTTCAGTGTATTATTTTTGAAAAATTATTATTAATTATCTTGAAAAGTACTAGTCAAAAATTATAGAACATTCTACAGAAGGTGTAGATTGAACCAAAAATATCACGAGTGCATTACTTTTGATAATTCATCTTGTATATAAAAAAACAAAAATTTCAAAGTCATAAGTTTTCAACAAAGATGGGAAAAACGACTTACACTTGGCCGGTTTTTTTTTTTTTTAAATTACTTTAATTTCTTTACATTGATCACTTACCATTTCTTCGGATGGTTTTTTCCGCATCATTTTTGTTTTTTCTTCTCTTCGTCGTCGCTGTCACTATCGCTGGATTCCTCAGCTCTTGCTAGCTTCTCTCTGGCATCGGCCAACTCAGCTGTCAATTTAGTAACATGTCTATTCATCTAAAATAACGGAGCATATATATATATATATATATATATATATATATATATATATATATATATATATATATATATATATATATATATATATATATATATATATGTGTTATATCGGCATGACTAAACAACATCTAGAAACTATACTGAATGGCCATAAGTATGATAAAAATAACCCAACAGCTCTATCAAAACACGTTAAACAAACCAAACACTCGTTTGATTTTAAAAATACAAAAATCCCAAAAAAAAGAGTCAAATTATTTTAAAAGATCAATGCATGAAATGATCTGTATTAATAAAGAGAAAAACAATATAAACGACAAAAGCGACGTTAGGGGTCTGAGTCATATTTATTTCGGACTCTTCTCATAGTAACTCAATAGCAGATAATAAATAAAAAAAACACATAAACAAACCAAAGGATGACTTTCGTTCCCTATACAAATCTAAAGTTATTTTAAAAAATGTGACCGTCTTAATAACACCTTTTAAAGAATGTTAAGTGTGTCTTATATATATATATATATATATATATATATATATATATATATATATATATATATATATATATATATATATATATATATATATATATATATATATATTTTGGGTGTATTTTTATTATTTTCACCGTCTACATTGTATTATAAGTTTAAGAATTTTATATATTCATAATTAAAAAAATTTGTGCGTCCTATTGAATATCCAAAACAGAAAATTTCAATTTTTAGATGAACTGAAGAAGCCTGAAAATCGGGCGAAACGTTTTCAATAAATTCTAACTAGAACATGATGTAATTTCTCTATCCTTAAAACAAAAGAACCATAAAGCCCAAGAAATTGAAAATATATATATATATATATATATATATATATATATATATATATATATATATATATATATATATATATATATATATATATATTTACGAGGATGGATTGAACAGTTCGCGGCCTAGTCAAGAAAACAAAATAAAATACGTACAAAAGTGCACTTCTTCCACCTGCTTTCCAAAGCTTCTACACCTGTTTGAAAAAAGATTCCCCAAGGTCTTCAAAATACTGGTTAACTGCAGCTTTGACTTCTTCATTTGGTGAAATTTTCTGGCCACCAAGGTGTTTTTTTTAGCTTTAAAAACAGATGAAGGTGCCAAATCAGGAGAATAAGCCGGGTGGGCAGCAATTCGAAACCACAATCACGAATTTGAGCCATAGACTCAACAGACTTGTGAACGCGAGCGTTGTCCTGATGGAACAAAACTTTCTTTCTCAGTAATCCTGGGCGTTTCTCTTTAATTTCTTGACGTATACGACGCAAAAGAGTGCAATAGTAAGTCAAGTTTAGTTTTTCGCCTTTCGGAAGGTAGTCCACCATAATAATACCTTTAGCATCCCAAAAAACTGACGCCATCACTTTTCCAGCCGACAGAATTGCCTTCGCTTTCTTTGGGGTCGGTTCACCAGATTTTTTCCACTGCTTGGATTGTTGTTTTGACTATGGAGTATAGTGGTGAACCCAGGTTTCGTCCATTATCACAAACCTGTCAAGAAAATCTTGCGGATCAGCCTCAAACATCTCCAAATAGTCGCGAGAAATCGTGAGTCGAATTCGTTTTTGTTCAACTGACAGCAATCTGGGGATCCACCTAGCGAAAACCTTCGAAAATCCAAGTTCGTTGGCAATGATGTTTTGTGTTCATTCATACGAGATGCCTAAAGTGTCTGCAATCTCCCTGATAGTTAATCTACGGTCTTTCAATATGAGATCACACACTTTGCCGATGTTTTCTTCAGTCGTAGACGTCGTGGGCCGATGCTCCCTCGTCCACCTTTAAATTCTGCAACTCATTTTTTCACAGTGGTATATGACGGAGCAGATTCCCCTAGTGTTGTTTTCATATCGTCGTGGATCTCCTTTGGTGTTAATCTTTTTTTAAACAGGTACTTGATGACCGCACGTTGTCCAATTTTTTTCATTTTTCCAAAAACGTTGCACTTGGTCTCATTAAACTCATTCTAACCTAAAAACTCCAAATTCTACAGCAACAAAATGAACTAATTGAGGGTACTATAATAAAAATATTATAATTATTTTTTGGTGAGGCCGCGAACTTTCCAATCCATCCTTGTATGTATAATAGATGTATACACCTAGCATCTAAAAAGCCTGCTTAAACAAGTATAGGGGAGAATATTGATGAAGGCAAAGCCATGATTAATTAATCGGCTAGTATGTAAGTTAGACATATAGTACCTTTTTTATTGTCAAGTGGAGAATTTCCCACAGATATATTTTAGTGAATTCTGAACTTAATTCTTTTGAAAATATCCAATTTGCCACCGCGGAACATTCCACAATTTGTGTTTTTAACATTTTATCCACTAAGACGACCATCATTTGTTGGTGGGTGTGCCATAGCTCAAACATGTTTCTCAGTATGCAGATCTGAGCCTCTTCTGAATCGGCTAAAATCTAAACAGATAAAAAAAAACACATGGTCAAAATTGTTTCACTACTCAGTATATATCACCACTACACCAAACACTTTATTTTGGCGCCGTTTCGCTAACCATGTTAGCTTCATCAGGTTAGCGAAACGCGCATCGAATGCAAAAATAAAGTGTGTGTAGTGGTGATATATACTGAGTAGTGTCATTATGCCAAAGATTCCACATTCCCAACATACCAAAAATTGTTTCAGTGTTCTACAAAACGAATAGGGACTCAAATATCATCATCGACTCAAAAACTTTCAAATTACTCGCCTTAAAAACATAATGAAATTTGGAAATAGCGGCGAAACTATGGGAGAAACTCTTGGACCCCAAATTTAGTAAAGTCTGCACGAAAACGTCGATTTTCAGAGGATTAAAACGTCCATCTCCTTCCTCGTCCGACCTGGGGTTCGGAAGATCTTTCAGAACCGCAAGGACTTCTTCAGGACTGCATTTTTGTCTGATCGACACTACCAATTGATGAGCAGCTGATGTCCCAGGAAGAACGCCTGAAAAAAAAAATGTGTCATCACGTGGCGCTTTTAAATTTATATTCTAAAACATCAAATAACTCTTCAAGAAAAAAATAGCTTTAGAAGAGTCAAATTGAGCCCTATAAAACCATTTTTTTATGGACATAGCGCACATGCTACAGGGAAAACCCTAAAACGCTACAGGAGCGAGGCGAGTGCGGAAAAAGCGATTCACCTTGGTCTTGAATCGCTGTAAATTAGACTCGATAGAAAACACAATCCTGGGCAAATTATTCCAAAGAGATGAGATTCTCCACATAGAAAACTGCTTTAACAGAGTTATACGGGGAGTGACAAGCTGAACTTCATGCGGATGTGAAGGATTAGCGTGACATTCGTATTCCTAGCATGCACCGCTTTGATAGGAATTAAACGGGTTACATCCATTGAACACTTTTCATAAAAATACTTGTAGAATAGACTCAAGTCACCATGCGTTCTTCGATGTTCCCCTTTTAAAAAGCTCTCTTTCTTCTTCCTCTAACTTAGGCTTATCGCCTGTTCAATCTCATCCACCTGCCCGCCACTATTCCGCTACACTCAGACCATCACACTACCTCTTCCGAGGGCGACCCACACTCCTATGTCCTAATGGTGACCTATCACGAGCAATTCTCACTATTCTTCCGTCTTCCATCCTACCAATATGTTCGTTCTACTCTCTTCTCCGTCTTTCCAGCTATTCTGCGAAGTACCTTCATTTCTGTTGATTCCAATTGGCTTTTGGTTTTCGATGTTTCTAGCCTGGTTTCCGCAGTATATGTCATAACAGGTCTTATAACTGTTTTGCAAATTTTCGATTTGGCTTCGATTCCTATGTTTTTGTTACACCATATTGTTGTTTAGGCGTCCTGCTATTTTTGCGGCACTCGTCGTTTGTTCCCTTACCTACGCTTCAACATCACCATAAGCAGATATTTCTATGCCTAAATATTTAAACTTCATTTGCTGTTTAATAACTATTACTTACTAATACTTTGGCGTTGTTATACATTTTGTCTTGGAGGCAAATATTACCATATTAAATGATTCAGCTGTGCAATTAAATTGGTGTAGGAGTCTCTTGTTCGCGTTTTTATTTTCCGCAAATAGAACTGCGTCATCGGCATAACATAAAATGCTAATCTCATTGTCTCCCATTTTATATCCTCTCTCACGGCCCGCACTTTTCTTATTGTTTCGTCCATGTAATGTAATGTAATGTGTAGAGGGGAGTGTGGCCCAAAATGGCCCTTTGCACTGCGACCATCATTGATCTATTGTGCTTCCCCTTATCCCTCACGGGACCAGCTCCTTTAATGGGAGCGTTAGCAGATCCTGTTCACCCAGCATATAGGCATGTAGTATCCTATGTCTCCTGTGTCCCAATGCCGCACAGTTGGTAATCAAGTGTTCCATGGACTCCTCTTCCTCACCGCAGAATCTGCAGGTGTACGTGGTTGATAAGCCCATTCTGTATAGGTGCTTATTGCAGGTATGGTGGCCTGTGAGTGCCCCCGCCAGTAATCTTAGGCTTTTCCTATCCATTTTTAGGGCGAGATCCGCCCTCCTTGCATCAAAGCTCAGAAACTTTTTAGAATGTTCCAGACCGTTAGTGTCGTTCCAATGTTTCTCTACTATGGATTTTGTCCATTTCATCATCTCCTCTTTAAGGAGACCCCTGCTGAATCCAAAGGATGGAGAGGGTCCAATGAAGGTCCCCTCAGCCCCTTTTTTTGCATAGATGTCTGCCATCTCATTTCCTCTGTGCCCCTCATGTCCTGGAACCCAGATCAGAGTAATCTGATTCTGAATTGCCAGGGCATTAAACATGTTATGACATTCCAGTACTAGCCTGGACGTGATTGTACAGCTATTCAGGACCTTTAAGACTGATTGGCTGTCCGAGAGTATTTTAATACTTACTCCCCTGTATCCCCTTTCGGATAGGATCCCTACAGCTTCCAATATTGCGTATAGTTCCGCCTGGTTATTGTTCTGTGTGCTCTAGGCCCCACTATTCCTGCTCCCACCCCTTGGAGAGTTTTGGATCCATCCGTGTACCACTTTTGTAAGCCATCCTGTAGCCACCTTGGGTTTGCGCACCACTCTTCCCTTGTCGGGAAGTAGACCCCATACTTCCTAACGAAGCACTGTATAGGATCAATGGTGTCGCTGGCCGTTGACATATTAAGTATGTCTCCGATCCCCTTCAGGATCGTGAGATGACCAATAAGGTTGCCCTCCTTAAGTTTTTCCCTTCTGTGGATGGAGATAGCCTGAAAAGTTGCCTCCTCTTGAACAGCCACGTTAAGCGGTGTAAGGTTCAGAAGAGCTTCCATGCCCGCCGTTGGAGTGGATCTCATAGCTCCTGTAACGCATAGGCATGCAAGTCTCTGCACCCTACATAGCCGCCGTATTGCTGTTTTTTGTTTGGTCTTGCCCCACCATACCAGAGATCCATATAGTATTTTTGGTTTGACCAGTTGAGTATATATCCAGTAGGTCATTTTAGGGCTAAGCCCCAGGACCTACCGAGTAGTTGTTTGGCAGTCCAAAGGTGTTTTGTAGCCTTTTTCAGCACCGATTCGAGGTGTGGTTCCCAAGTGAGTTTCCTATCCAGTACGATACCCAGATATTTTACCTCTTCCTTGGGAACGACCTCAATATCGTTTATTTTTAAGATGGGGATCTCTAACACCCTCTTTTTAGTAAATGGTACGATGGTTGTCTTCGTTGAGTTAATCGACAGCCCCTCCGTCCTGCACCATTCCCATGTTGTGTACAGAGCATCCTGCATCAGTTCACCAACCGTCCCAGGATGATTGCCTCTGATTATCACTGAGATATCGTCCGCGTATCCGATGGTTTTGTATCCCTTCCGGTTAAGGATCCTAATCAGGTCGTCGACCAGAACAGACCATAGAAGGGGGGATAGTACCCCACCCTGAGGGCATCCCTTAACCGCAGTGACACTAAGGTCTGTCGAACCAAGTGAGGCTCTAATCAGCCTTTGATTCAGCATGTTGCTGATCCATTTTACCACCGCCGGATCAGCTCCTCTGCTGGAGAGTGCTGTTTCCATTGCGAGGAAGTTCGCGTTATCGAAGGCGCCCTCAATGTCCATGAATGCACATAGGGCAATCTCTTTAGAGTCCAGAGCCTTTTCGATATCTAGAACAAGTTTATGTAGTGCCGTGACAGTTGACTTGCCCTTCTGATAGGCAAATTGCAGTCCATGCAGCGGACTCATAGTAAGTACCTCCGCTCTGAGGTACTGGTCTAGTATCTTCTCTAGTGTCTTCAACATAAAAGAAGATAGACTTATAGGTCTGTAGGATTTGGGAGATTCTGGGGGTCCATGATAATGTTGAAGAGAAGGGGGCTCAGTGGGTCTCCCTGTCGAACACCGTTCCCAGCCGGTATCGGTTTGGTAAGTTCAGCGTTTATCTTTGCTTGGATTTGGTTCGCTGTGTATACATTCTCTATAGTCTTAATTATATTATATGGGACTTGCCCGTTGTAGAGGAGATATATATATCATCCCTCAGTGCGACACGGTCAAATGCCTTTTGCAGGTCAATAAATCATATAGAGGCGGCCTTGTTGTATTCAAGTATTTGTCTGAGGACAAAAACGGCGTCTGTACAGGTTCTGCCTGACCTGAACTCTTGTTGCTTATCTTCTAAGGAGGTTAAGACCATTCAAGAGCTCTCTTTGCTAACCTAAATTAATGCCCGGCAAATTGTGTGACGCTATTAGAGGAATGGAGTGCCCCGACATAACTATGTTGGATGCAGCAACGTTAACTATTTTAGAAACTGTTTTTGTAGCGTTAAATTCCACTTGGTTACTGTCATCCCAAGATAGAATTTCTTCCAAATCTTTGTAATGGTGAACGACTCTCTGCTGACCACGGATATTTGCATGATTATCCGATGTTCGAGCGTTCAAAGTGAATGAAGAAATAAGCGTACTGTCATCTGCAAAGATGTAAAGAACGTTCCTTGAGGAAACACGAGAGCCATAAGCAGAACTTTTCAGACATACTATAAGGGCGTAGCTTAGCCAACACTCTATTGTGTCAAACACGATCAAATGCCTTGGATGTATCATATATCACATGTACTAGCCGCGACAAATGGATTTTTTGCACATACAGAACGTACAGGATTGTTGTTAAAAAGCAATAATACAGTTTAAAACAACCCCTGTTCAGTATTTCTTGCATACTTCACAACATATTCAAATTCTCTCACTTTTTCTTTTACGTAATAATAATTAAATTATTACTTTTTCGCTAAAAGATTATCTCAGCTTACATAATAAACCAATTCTCGACAAGAACAATAAATGTTTCAGTTTCAAACAAAATTTTAATTCTTTAAATGAATTATGTTCAAATAATTATGTAATTTGTTTCAGCGCATTTAGAACGGTGTACGCGAGAAAGTAGTATGAAATCGATGCGCTTTATTTTACAATTAACAGAAACAATGGGTAATGAATGGACGCTGTTACTAGCAATAGTAATATAATAGTTAAATATATATATATATATATATATATATATATATATATATATATATATATATATATATATATATATATATACATACATACATACATACATACATATATATATATATATATATATATATATATATATATATATATATATATATATATATATATATTCATATACATACAGGTGTACAAGTATGAAATGCGGATTTTTTTTTCTAAAAAAAATGTTAAATTCGGAAGAATGATAAAAAGTGCTTTATTCAAAGTATGCCCCATCGCTTGTTATTAGACAAGGCGAAATCGGCGCCATCGTTGGAAAAAATTTTCTAATTGAATTTTTTTTCATAACCTCATAACCTTCTCCAGGAGATGCCCCTGAAAGAGGATCAACATGTTGCCGGGCGGTAACCTGGTCCGAATTTGTTTAAACAAATTTTTTTTAAACAAAGTCCAAAAATTGAAATTTTCGCCCCGGAACAAGAGGTAAATTGGACCATTTTGAACAAAAAATGTCTCTTGTGAATTTTCTCTAAAATGCGCCGTTTTCGAGATATCGGCGATTTTAGGTGCGAGAAAACGCGAAAATGGCCACTTTCACCTCCCAATATTGGGGTCAAAAATTAAAATTTTCAATGTTGCCAAGTGTCCAAATTAAAGTTTGAGATCTCTTCTACAAATTACCGTAGGAAATATTGCAATATCTTTATTTTTAAACATTGTTTTTTAACAGTTAACAAATTGCGTTCGAGCGCCCGCGGCCGCATCGAAACTGTATACATAGATATATACGCAACGCCCGTACGTAGGCGCGCGGAACTGTATACGCGCTGCAACTCGCTGTAACGTGAAGTATCATGCAAAAGTTCAAACATGCTATTGCTTAAATAAGAGTCGGACACTTTAATAGTTTATTCATTTCTTTTCCGCCCTTACAAGTATGTACATGTGTAATTATGTCTTTTTTCTATTAAACGAATTAAATGTGATCATAAGTGCATTTTCTGTGGTAAGTGTGATGATGTTGTACAACAACCAAATTTTGAATCATTTCAAAAAATTCAACAAGCAGCTAATCGTCGGAAAGATGACATAAGTACAAAATTTAACGATTTATATAATCCAAGTAGCAGTGAACAAACTTTTTCTTGGCACAGAAAGTGTTATGCTTCCTATGTAAGTAAAGAAAAAATTGTACGTCGGGAAAATGCTCTCAAAAAACTGGAAGCAGAAAATAATGAAGCTGTTAATAATGAAAAACAGTTATTATCAATTGAACCCGAAGAGAAAGAAAAACCAACATTGCGATCAAAAAGTATTAATTTTGGAAAAATTCCATGTACATCCGATGCTTTAAAATTGCACATTTCACGAGCTTCACTACAAACGTACATATGGAAAATGTCATTGTATTCTCGGTATCGACATTTAGATGCAACAGAATTTGGTTACACTATAGAAACAGGTGAATTGTTACCCAAATTCATGTTAAAAAATTCGATACCAGATTCGTTAATTAGGCAATGTAAATGTACAAAAAATTGTAAAACTAATGCATGTAATTGCAAAAGCAACAACGTAAGTTGTATACTCATGTGTGGGTGTAATTTAAATATTTGCGAAAATTCTATTAAATATATATAAGTTATATTTCATAAAATTGTTTTAATTCTTCTACCATCCTAATCGAATATTGAATTTTTATTTATATTCATTTGTTATAATAATTAAATTTGATATAACAATTACTCTTTAATAAATAAATATTTTTTACATACTTTTCAAATATATTAATTTTAATAAGAAATCAAGAAACAAAGCTTTATAGAGCATCGCAGTGCGTATACAGTTCCGTGCGCCTACGTACGGGCGTTGCGTATATATCTATGTATACAGTTTCGATGCAGCCGCGGGCGCTCGAACGCAATTTGTTAACTGTTAAAAAACAATATTTAAAAATGAAGATATTGCAATATTTCCTACGGTAATTTTGTAGAGGAGATCTCAAACTTTAATTTGGACACTTGGCAACATTGAAAATTTTAATTTTTGACCCCGATATTGGGAGGTGAAAGTGGCCATTTTCGCGTTTTTCTCGCACCTAAAATCGCCGATATCTCGAAAACGGCGCATTTTAGAGAAAATTCACAAGAGACATTTTTTGTTCAAAATGGTCCAATTTACCTTCCGGGCGAAAATTTCAATTTTTGGACTTTGTTTAAAAAAAATTTGTTTAAACAAATTCGGACCAGGTTACCGCCCGGCAACATGTTGATCCTCTTTCAGGGGCATCTCCTGGAGAAGGTTATGAAAAAAAAATTCAATTAGAAAATTTTTTCCAACGATGGCGCCGATTTCGCCTTGTCTATATACATTTTTCCCATATTTCGAGCAATTTGTGAATACCACGCCAGTAAAAATCTTCCCTTTTTTGCTGCGAACCATTCATCGAGCCATTTTTTTTCCACATTTTCGTACGAACCAAAGCGCTGCTCAGCAAGTGCGTGACCCATCGATGCAAACAAGTGGTAATCGGAAGAAGCCAAGTCTGGTTAGTAAGCCACATGGGGTAGAACTTCCCAGCTGAGTGCTTCCAACGTGTCGCGAACTGGTTTTGCCGTATGTGATGGAGCATTGTCATGAAGAAAAATGACTTTGTGTTGCCTCTTTCGGTATTCTGGCCTTTTTTCAAGCAGCGAACGGTTCAAATCGGTCAATTGTTGTTGGTAACGTTTAGTATTAACCGTTTCCCAGGTTTTAACAGCTCATAATAGACCACGCCCGTCTAGTCCCCACCAAACACAAAGCATTGTCTTTCTGCCAAAGCGATTCGGTCTTGCGGTCAATGTGGATGGTGCGCCTGGGTCTACCCATGATTTTTTGCGCTTGGGATTCTCAAAATGAATCCACTTTTCATCCCCTGTAACTATACGATGCAAAAACGACTTCCTCTTGTACCGAGCGAGCAAAATGTCACGTGTTTTTGCGCTTTTCCATTTGCCTGTCGTTCAACTCATGTGGTACCCATCTACCGGTCTTCTGAATCTTTCCCATCTCTCGTAGCGGATTGGAAGCAGCTTGGTGACTAACGCCCAATTGCTCGGCGAGTTGTTTTTGTGTTTGCGAATCATCTTCGTCCAACAATGCTTGCAATTCCACATCTTCGTATTTTTTTGGCGGTTATCCACGTTCCTTGTCTG
Organism: Pachyrhynchus sulphureomaculatus; assembly: GCA_019049505.1. Taxonomy (NCBI): domain Eukaryota; kingdom Metazoa; phylum Arthropoda; class Insecta; order Coleoptera; family Curculionidae; genus Pachyrhynchus; species Pachyrhynchus sulphureomaculatus. The sequence continues at coordinate 113,560,325 of CM032452.1, read as the reverse complement.
CAACATCGAAGTCACCACTTTTGAAACGCCGAAACCATCGTTCACACGTATCTTGCGATGGAGCATGTTCACCATAAGCTTCTCGAAGTAATCGGTATGATTCAACAGCAGTTTTCTTCAAATGAAAACAAAAAATTAATGCTATGCACACACTTTTCCAATTTATCACTCGTGCGCGTCTGACACTTGTTGATGACACAACAAAATAGCGCAGTGTCAAATCTTTATAGCACAAACTGCATTGGTGCACCATCTGTTGTCTGAAATCCGCATTTTATACTTGTACACCTGAGAGCCTGCTGAGACAGTATCTGACTAGACATGTTTGTAAACTGGGCTCTTAATTATTTTATTGAAAACTCATTTGGGATACGTTTTGTGAAGTCCGAACATGTTATACCTCCGTAACGAAAATTTTATTTTAAAGGCAATCACGGTACGGAACACTAATTGCACAAGTCCAACTTGCACTTGACCGGTTTTTTCGTTTAATGTGACAACAACAAATACTTCTCTCGCTAATTATATTGTCTTTTATAAGCAGACAGGTATTAACATTTTTAAGATTAAAAGAAGATATAATTTTGATGTTTTTATCCATTTTTTGGAGGTCGGTTTATTTATTTGTAGTTTTTTTGATTGTATAGACATCAAATTATAATCCCATATTGTTTTTCCCACGGATAATACGAGATAATATTTATTGTTTGGCGTAGTATCAACAAAACATACGAACTCTCATAAGATAATGTTCATGACTGCTCATGTACTAGTCATATCTGTCGACATTGACTTACATTTCTCATTCATTTTTAATTTTATTCAAGAAGTTGTGCAAAGAAACTAAGGCAATCTCCTGTTTACCGTCGAGAAACCGACAGCGTTTATGGTATTGTATTTTTATTAATAACTGTTTTAAAGATACAGTTGCAAAATTACAATTTGATGCTTAGGCTAGCAGAACTGGGGTCATTTTCCTAATTTTTATTATATGCAAATCGCTAAGAATTGTAAGAATGTCAGAAATTTTCTCTATGCAATTTACGAAAAAAATATTTGCACCTCAGGGCCAGACCATGCTCAAAAATATAATTTTATAAGAAAAAAATATTTTAAAAATGCTTACATTTTCATAAAAAAAAAATGACCCCTCAAAAATTTTCCATTTCATCACGCTCCAAGGACCCTAGATCACTAAAAATCTAGTCTCCAATTTCCGAAGGTCTCTCGAACGAAACAATGTATCGATTTCAAATTTGGTACACATACGGTCTTGACCAAAAGTATTTGCCACCCCCTTCAGTTCTATCAAGTTTATTTCTCGGAATTGGCAAAAATACATCAATAAATCTCATTGAAAAAAAAAACAAAAGAAAAGATTCTTGGAAGTCTACAATGGCTGACCTGCTTTATTATTGTAACTATTTAGTTTACTTCGAGACCTCGTAGTGTGCACGTCGTTAATAATTTGTTAATTTTAGTGGTTTCCACTAAGATGTACTATAAAACGTTTAAAAAATGCACCAAAACTTTAAAAAATGCACTATAAATATGAGAGTTGAATCATTCTTCTTTGCAAAACAGGCGTCTTCTGAGCAATCTGTCGGTTTTTCTGAAGATATTGGAAAGAAAACTCTGATCAAACCGTGGGAAGGTTTCAAAATGATGAGCTCAAAGGTTGAAAAGCCAGAAAAAACCTCTGGCTAATATCGTATAGTCAAATAAGTCTAACTTCGAGATATATATTGTTGTTCAAGTCTGAGGGTTGGTTAAACCGTTCATGTGTATAAATGAGCAACCCGAAAGTTTTAATCTTTCTAATGTTTGTTTTTTCCCGTTATTTTAGGTTTTTGGTATAGCCTGTCCCAAAATATAAGATCCTGATTTTTGCCGTTTTTAAGTGGGCAATATAAAAATTCTGACCTTTTATTTATGATAGGTTGCAGAGATGGACTTAAGAATTTTATTCATTAATGCAAATAAATAAAATTATAAGTGTTTTTGTAGATGTTTATTTATAGATGCATGTAAAAACAAATGGCTAAGAAGTACAAATATACAGTTTGAATAAATGGGGTTAGAAGAGGGGACATATTGTATAAATAAAAATATATTTTAACTCAAGCCTAATTCGGTTTTACTATCGCTGTCATCAGCTGAGGTAATTATCAGTGGTTTTATATTATTTACATAAATATATGAATCTTCAACTTTAACAACGTGCTGAATGGAATTCTTCCAGCTTTCACAAGGTATATCATTTATAACTTTTTTTACTAATTCGACCAGTAACACGCTTAAAGTAGGAGAAACATTTTGTGCCCTTATTTTTGATTTAACTTGATGCCAAATATGTTCAATTGGATTAAACACACAATAATACAGAGGAAGCCGCAAAACAGTATGCCTCATTTTCTTAACCATACTATCACAAACATATTTCTTTTTCAATTTATAGTCTTTCGAAACTTCCAAAAGATCACTTTTTTTATAACTAAAGTCAAAATAAATGTCTGTATTTCCGATTTGGTGTTGGCTGCATTAGGAACCTTATTTAGTAGGCGACTATGGTAACTTGCATTGTCCATAATTATAACACTCTGTTCGGGAACATTTGGCAAAAGGGAATTTTGAAACCAATTTTCAAAAAGTTCTGCGGTCGTGTCTTCATGATAGTCCAAACTAGAATCTTTTATGTTTTTTGAAGATAATAGTAGACAATTTGAAACGCAGCCCTTTTCAGATCCAGTATGCAAAATGGTTATTCGTTTACCTTTATTTGAAGGTGCGTTAGTCTGACATTTTGTACTGCTATCAACCCACTCTTTTTGCACACTGTCATGGGTATCGAACCATGTTTCGTCAAGCTAAATTATTGGCCAATTCTGTGATCGATACTTTTTAATTTCTTATAAATTAGTACGTCGTAAGATTCGTAATCTCTGGTACTCCATCACTACTTGCCTTTTGTTGCTTTTTCGGAACGTGAATCCCATTCTTAAGAGAATTCTGTGAAAGGTTGATAGACCATAATGTATATTGGTCCCGTCCTGCACCAGTCTTAATTTTATTTTGTTTAGTGTCGACACCAACTGCTCTTCATACATAAAATATATTTTTCTCCTGATGACGTCTTTTTCACAATCGTTTACATGATGCATTTGAAAATCTTTCCGTTTTTTCCTGTTCCTGAGTGATGGTTTTCCTACAATACTCTTAATCGTAGAAATTGGGGTTTTTGTTAGTTCACTGGTTTCTTGTAAAGCACTTTGTTCTTTTTACCAAACTGTCGTAAACATTTTTCACTATTGGTTTAACGTCAAGTGATAAATGTTTTCTCTTGCGATAGCCACTATGGCAATGTTTCCACGGACGCTACATAATTAAAATAGTTGTAAGTAAAACTAAAAATAAAAATAATAAAAAGTATCTTAATGGGGACCTGTGGACATTAGGCCTATATTATCAAATACTAAAAGGGCAGTTGCAAGTGAGGGCGGTATACAAAACAATTAAAATAAAAATACGTTTATCGTACCTGGCAACTATGCACAAAACCTTAATAGGGTCGTTTATTGCCCCATTGAAAAAGCAAAAAAGGCAGGATCTTATATCTTGGGCTTTACTTTACTCCTGGGTGTAATACCTAAAGCGCCGAATAGGAGAGGAGTCTAACTTCGATTGCGTAGTACCCCCTTCAAAACACAGAGGCAGTATTATGGTGTGGAGGAGCATGTCAGCAACTGGCGTGGGCGAAAAGTAATTTGCGAGGGTCAAATAAATTCATAAAAATATATAGAAATTCTACCAACCTGTGGAACGGGCCGGCTTCGGAAAGGGATTTGGCACCATTGACCAGCTCTACACAATACGCACTGTAATAGAAAAATGTAAAGAATATAAGGTACCAATACATTCATTGATTTTCATAAAGCATTTGATACTGTTGAAATCTGGTCAGTCGTAAAAGCCCTGGCGAATGCAAGAGTCCAAATATATAAAAAATATTAGAGAACATCTATCAAGAAACATATTAAAATTGACGAAACAACTGTCACTAACAACATATCATTAAAAGAGGAGTGCGACAAGGCGATGCTGTCTCACGTAAACTGTTTACGATGGCCCTTGAAGATACCAACATGCAGATAGGAAATAATTCCATAAAACGCGTCGACGAGTATTTCTATTTAAGCCACACTATTAAGATCGGAAAGGAGAACCAGCATACAGAAATTACGAGGCGGGTAGGGCTGGCATTGGCAGCTTTCGGGAAACTAGGGCATATCTTAAAAAGTACTACGTACGATGTGTCCTAGCTGTCATTACATATGAACTGGAAACAATGTGCCTTACTAATTCAGGGTTCTTGGATAGTGTTACAAGGGAAAAATCAAGGGCAGTGTGGAATCAATTCCTAATCCTATTTTCTTGAATGTTTCGCTGTATATTACAGTCCCTGGCCAAATTATTAGACGCACTGCAAGATTTCATGTAAAATATTAATTACCGAGTGATATTGTACCGTTTTATTATTTTAAATTGATTTGTTTTTTATTTTTATATTATCCAATCAATTACCTATTTATTTGACATAAATAAAACAGCACTGATTTAGAAAAGCATAAGTTTATTAAGTTTTAAAGAAAAGTGAAATTAATGTTAGTAAAAGTCAATATTTAGTTGAGCCACCTTTAGCCGCTATCAAAGCTTTAATTCTGCGCGGCATGCTATCAATGCAAGATTGTACTGTCTCCTGCATTTGAGGATGATGATTCCACACATGAATAATCTTTTCTAGGAGCTGGGTTTTGTTGGTAATCACATCTTTAGCCACTTCTCTTTTCATCAGCTCCCACACATTTTCAATGGGGTTCATATCAGGGCCAATCCAACAGAGGGATATTTTTTTCTGCCAAAAAAGCTTTAACAGACCGAGCAGTGTGGCAGGGAGCTCCATCTTGCATGAAAGTGAATGGTTCCCCATTTGGAAACCATTCTCTAAGCTGCGGAATCAACCGATTTTGTAATACTTCTTTGTACTGATCTTGCCTCATTATTCCTTTGACGACGTACAGACGTCCAGTGCCCTTGCCGCTGATGGCTGACCAAATCATCACTTTGGTGGGATATTTAACCGTCAAGACGACACAATCAGGATGAAACTTTTCTCCATGACGACGACGCACATACTGAGCTTTATTCTGCAAAATTTCGAATGTGCTTTCGTCACTGAAGCAGACCTGTCAAAAATAGGAAAATATATAAACTTCCATGTTTATTTGCTTTATTTAACTGAAAATGATAATAATGTATCAATTATTGATTAAATTGCTGTATCTTACCGATCTCCAGAAGCCCACATCTTTGTCTTGCCATTGTTTGGCCCACTTCAGGCGCTTTGCTTTCATTGCAGCTGTTAACTTGGGCTTCCTGGCGGGGCGACAGGCCTTAAAATCTAATTCTTTCAATTTTCTTCGAACAGTGCCCTCAGAAGCATTTAAGCTAGCATCCTGAAGTTGTGATTTTATTACCTTTGTGGTAGCAAATTTGTTTTCTACACAAATTTTCTTCAAACATCTCTCTGACCGTGGAGTGAAAATTGGTTTTCTACCGCATCTTTTCTTTCTTTTCGGGCTTAATTCCTTCCCTGACTCAATTTTCTTTTTTATGCGTCGTACACTAGCTTCAGAAACCTCCAATCTTCGTGATATTTCTCGGTTTGTAAATGTTTTCGCAATCACAAGCGCCTTCACTTCAGCTTTTTTACGTGGTGAAAGATCGCCTTTCTACACATAATGAAAATAGTCCAATTACTTTTTTAAAACACTGCATACAAAAAAATAAACTAATAACTGAGTAGTATAAAACTGTTAAACAAACAATCACAGTCCATAAAGCCACAGAAACACGTCCGTACCTGACTCGATTCCGATCGCGACTGATACAGGTTTGTACTTATTTACGTTCATGTATCACTTTGTCAACACAGTGTTGCCATATGTTAAAAATAAATACAAATATGTAGTCTACAACAATTCTTTTAAATAAAAATCAATAATATTGTAGTTTAAATATACCATTATTGCATAAAAACTCTTAAGAAACATAAAATTACTAAAAAAATACAGTGCGTCTAATAATTTGGCCAGGGACTGTAGGTAGAAATAGATTAGTATTGCTTTTTATGTAGGTTTAAATCAAGAATCTTGAATACCTAAGTTTCGAATAGTTAAAAAACGCCAGGTTAAACGAACTGAAAATAACCATTTTCTCTCAAAAGTAATCATTGGAAATTATACCTTTAAATGAATGAAATATTTTCAAATTATAAATTAAGATAAAGCAATATGAATGTTAATTATTTAATCTATTACACTTACTTAGTTATATCAATTACAGCGCTTGAAACTCTTTAAAATGGTAATACCTTTTATTAGTCTTCTTATTAGTATAAATTTTCCACTTTCATTTCTTTCCGGCTTATTAAAACGATATATCATTTGTTGAAAAAGTTTGTCAACTCTAGAATCCGTAATTTATCCATTCAGAATACTATGACCAGCAAATTATATATATTTAAGTCGTTTTTATTCGTTTCTATTCTTGAAGTGCATTCGAACCGTATACTTGTACTTTCAAAACCTCTTACCGTGAAAAAATGGCGACTATAACTTAAAGAAAGTGACGATATACGACGACCATCATAGATCGTTATCAGACCTAAAAAAATATTCCTGTTTTCACTCTTTTGAGACTTGTATTACATTTTGGAATAAAAATAATAAAAACTTTTTTGAAACGGCAATTAATTTTAAAAAATCGGTAAAATGATCTACCCATCACTTCCCTCTCAAATAAATACTCAATTTGGCTTTCTTACTCTAAAGAATAACATAAAGCAACTATTACAACTCGATATTGATAAAAGTTAAGTACAAGGAAAGACTTCGGAGATACGAAAATAGTTTAAAAAGTCCGGGGAAAAATTTAAACTGACTAATATTGCCTGCTTATTATTTTTTTTTAACGTAGTCTCCTTGTTAAGTTTTACAGGGTGAGTCAATGATAGAATAAAGTTCATTATCTCATTTGTTTCGGGAATGACGAAAAAAATGTTAAATACAATAGTTTTAGAGAATGTTAAGGTGCACAGGTTAAAATTACTTTGAGTATACAGGGTACTTCAAAAAAGTGCGGCCGATATAACATTTTTTTTTAAAGGAACATCCTATTTTTTAATTTATTTTTAAAATCTGCGTAAAATTTTATACTTTGTTTATTAATAATATTATATACCTAAACCTAGCAGTTTTTCTAATATTTCAATTTTTTAAAAAAAATACTAGTTTTCAGTTTTGTAAAAAATTGCCAGTAACGCTTTTGTTTCTGAAGATGGAATACTTATAATTGGTACGAGCGTTCTATAGAGATGAAAAAAAAAGATATATGTAAAGAAATTTGAGTTAGGTGCTACAGGGTGTTCAAAATAAATTTATGCATTTCGACTATTTTAAATTGAAAAATCTCAAATTTTTTTAAACGGCACACCCTGTATATTATTATTTTTTCTGATAGATTTTACAAAACCTTCCAACTTTTATTAAGTATGTCATATACCTATTTCTAATAGTTTTCGATTTATTTTGAATTTTTCATTGTTACCCTTGTTTTTAATACACTTACGTTATTGTGAAAACATAAACAAATAGTTAATAATAATTTCAATATAGTTTAACTTATCTAAGGATTAATTACAGTACAAATGGTATTGCTTATATATTTGCCCTCTGCAAAATAGAGTTAAGGAAAAAACTGTTCTTAGTCGTAAGTCTAGTTATATTGCATATTATGATAAGTAGGTTAAGTAAGGAAGCCTAGCTTCTACTTCGCCTTTGTGTGTTCAAGTTACTGACACTATATTATTGTAATTATAATGTGAATGCACAATAAAGACATTATTATTATTATTATTATTATTATGACTGTTCTCGTTTTTCTTTCTCACATTTGGTCAATGTGGTTCCATGTTTGGCTGACGGGCGCAAACCAAGTCAGCACAAACGCATTACCATTGTGTATTAAGGAATGACCTGACAATGTTACATGTTTTCAAAATCACTGACTTCTGAATGTTTTTGTGTATGTTTGTGTTGAGTCCTAATTGTACTAAGTGTGGTGTGACTGTTGGTGTAAGGCCTGTGGCTGATATAATGAGGGGGACAATAATGACTTTTTCTTGTTTCCATAGCCTTTTTATTTTCGTTGCAAGGTCTGTGTATTTGGAAATTTTTTCTGTGTATTTCGTTTGGATGTTTGTGTCGTTGGGGACAGCTATGTCAATTAGATAGGTGACTTTTTCTTTTTTGCACTGAAAAGTAATATCGGGTCTATTGGCGGAGACTGTTTTATCTGTATGGATACTGATGTCCCAGTAGTGTTTGTAATCTTTATTTTCAAGTACGGATGTTGGTGTGTATTTGTAGTAGGGATCTGTGTTTTCTATGAGCTTGTATGTTGTGGCTAGTGCTTGGTGAACTACTTTTGCCGCTGAGTCATGTCTGGCTGTGTATTCCGTCTTATTTATTATTATTATTATTATTATTATTATTTAACCTCTGGAGTCGTGAGGTTCTGAACAACGCCGGGTCACACACGGTACAAACCACGCGGGATACATACCGAGCTTCCAAGAAATTTTCTCTGATGTGACTGCAACCCAACCTGAACTTACATTCACACGTTAAGACAAAGTTAAAATTTCGACATGATACTTTACATATCTATTCAGATTGTAAACATTGACTACCGTCCATTAAATATCCATTGTTATCTGGCTAAAAAATCTCATATTCTTACGAAATGCCTATATTGACTACTTGTTTGTTTCGTTCTCTTATCTCTGTCGTAATATGATGTTTGTTCATAATCTTCTATTGTTAACTATGAACAAATTGATAATTAACAGTTCCAACGTATTATTTTTAAAACAATATACTTCGCTCAGGGGATATTCATTCTTTGATAAATGACAGCAATCTGTCGAAGATTTTGCTTTGCACAAACTTCAAAATAAAGTACTTTTGAAGCTCCTCTTTCTCTTTGGGTTCACAAATAATAATGAGCTAGTTCCGATTAAACAGACAATTGAATGTGAAATAGATGAAAAGATTTACAAGATTGAAACTTAAAGGAATTTGAAATCTGAAATACGTTATTCTTTATTTACTTATGTTCTTGATTATAAGTGTGATAGGAGGAGGCACAAAAAATACAGTCGGTTAAAAAAGAATGTATTTACGAGTGTCTGAAACTTTTTTACATCATTCGACAGTAAACTGTTAATGATTCAGTAGCTCCTCCACTTCCCAGCGCCTGGCATGTTCGGAGCATACTTTAGAGGAGATTTTCCACGTATTCTTGGGGCAAAGATTTCCAAATTGACCGAATTTGCCGTGAGAACTGCTTCAGTGTGTACACCTTTTTACTACGAAGCTTCTGCTTAATGTATAACCATATGTTCTCCATTGGGTTTGCATTGGGCAGACAAGATGAAACTTGGTCGACAGATTTTACGTAAAATCAAAGCCATGCGAGACGAAGAGTGTAAGGTAGTATTTTACAGATCTTACAAAAAAAAAGGTTACAAAGTCGAAATAATGGTGTTCGGACTACCAAAACGATATTTTAGAGACAATAATAAAGCCCTTAAACCGATATAACGCTGAATATTCCAACAAAATTTCACACCAGTACACAAAGCGGAAATTTGTCATGATTGAAGATTTGCCTTTTGCAAGTCCAACCTTGGATTGCCTTTATGGAATATTTTAGAGGGCATGGGGCTTTATTTACTACGTCTCAGATAAACATAGAACTTTGAGAAAGACTACGTATTATATAATTGACAGATGTAGCAACACATGACCAGTTTTATTCTTCCTTAATAGCGTTACCACCTTTTTTAGTAACACTAAAATTTCTAAGACATTAACAAAACAATTACTGGTTCACACTCGGTCTAGGTGGGATCTGGTGCATCCAACTACAAGAAGACGGCAAGTAGCTGGTCAGTTTTACCGCGAAAACGTCCTGAAATGTTCATATATGTTCGCGGAGCCGGCGGTAGTGTGAAAGTGATGTAAGGTGCTATCGCAACTCGAAGAGTTAAGATGAAGTGGATGTGGATTACGTTTGCTTTTTTAGTGAGTGTTACATTTAAATAAGAAAAAGAATGAATGTTATTATGGAAAAAAATAATAATAATTACCCATAATAAAACAGAAGTTATTGATGTTCGAAGTTTGTACAGATCAAATAATTTCTTTTATTTTTTAAGTCCAATCCAATAAGTAAATGGAAAAGCGTAGATTAACTTCCCTTGTTAAAGGAGAGTATTGTATTCGTGAAGAAATCACTCTCCGGGATTTTTTAATAGAGTTTCCTATTTTAGTCAGTCGGTTCGGCCGTTGGTACGATAACCTGAACGAAATGACATATCGATTTCAAATATATATATAATACTGAAAGTAGAAAAGGAATCTATAGTTTTTGAGTGATAATGCTTCAAGGAAAGAGGGGGAATAAATTCCTCGATAAATTCTGTTTGGTTTTAGAAAATTTCTATATTTATAGTTTAGAAGATTACCGAATTTTAAGCATAGTTATTTACTATCAAACATATAGGGGTTTAAAGGAATATAAGGGGGTTAGAGGGGTTGCTTCCCATATATATATATATATATATATATACAATTTCGAATTTCGTCAAGAACATTGAACAAACCATGACGGCCATTCGGTATTGTATTTTTACGGGATGTGCTGGGATCATTAATGACCTCAATAAGGCATTGAATTTTGTAAATCGCCAACTGCTCTTGGACAAGATGAAGGTATATAAAGCGAGGGGCTCTGCGTTGAGCCGGGTGGTGAGTTTTTTGGAAAACAAACGACAGTATGTTTCAATATCGCATAGTGATTCTGGAAACAGATTGAGATAATTTACATCCGACTTCGGCAATGCCAAGGGTCCAAGGAGACCCGGATTATCCCACAATGAGCCGAAATACTCTCTGGAAAATTTTAAAACAATTTGGTTTCCAGTGGAAAAAGAATTCTAGGAAATTTATTTTAATAGACAGAAATGATATATATAGACATTACTTAAGAAACATCCGTAAAGCTAGACAAGAAGAAAACGAATATATTATTTAAATGAAACTTGGTTGAACGAAGGATATACGGTAGCTAAATGCTGGTAAGATGAAAATATTAAACGGCGAAGACAGGCCCATAAAGAGGGATGGTCAACGGGTTTCAATTCGCCTTCAGGAAAAGGACGTCGGCTCATTATCACACACATCGGAAGTTCGGAAGAATTTGTTGACAGTGGCCTGTTAATCTTCGGATCTAAACGCAGCCGAGATTATCATGAGGACATGGATGCTGACGTCTTTGAAGAATGGTTTTCTCAAACGTTTGATCTGATTGCAGTAAACTCGATACAAAATAGTAAATATATATATATATATATATATATATATATATATATATATATATATATATATATATATATATATATATATATATACATATATATATATATATATATATATATATATATATATATATATATATATATATATATATATATATATCAATCGGTTTTATAACGTCTTCCGTCTTCCGATACCTAATTTCCACTCTTCCCGGTTTCTCCATCCTTCCTTCTCCAGATCTCTCTCTAGTACTTCCTTGTTGATTCCTGCTCTCCAGCTTTGGCGTGGTCTTCCTCGCTTTCTTTTTCCATGAGGGTTCCGATTTAAAATCTTTTTAGGTAGTCGGTCTTGTGACATTCTCTGTACATGTCCGTACCATACCAACTGTTGGGTTCTGATTTCGTCCACTATATCGTGCTTTATTTCTAAAGCTCGCCTTATCGTGTCATTTGGTATGCGGTCTTTTCTGGATTTTCTGGCTGCTCGTCTCCAGAAATCCATTTCTGTAGCTTTTAGTATTTTTTTTTTCTGTTCTTTCCTTTAATGGCCACACCTGGGAGCTGTAAGTTATTATACTTTTCACTATTGAGTTGTAAATTCTCTTCTTATTTTCAATGGTTATGTTTTTGTCCCATAGTATACTATTAAGCATTGCAATCGCTTTTCTTCCTTGGATATTCCTCTCGAATATTGCTTCTTCCAGTGTTCCGTCCCTAGATATTCTCGTTCCCAAATACTTATAACTGGCACAGTGTTTGATGGTGTGTCCTGTGGCCAGTTTCAAGTCCTGCTGTTGTCCTCCGACGCACATGTACTTGGTCTTTTTAATATTGACTTCTAGGCCCCATTTTTCATAATCCTCCATAAGTTTTCGAGTCATGTATTCCATATCATCGATGTCCTGAGCGACTCCTACCTGGTCATCTGCGAATGATAGCGAGTACAATGTAGTATCGTCATCCAGTGGTAATCCCATACTGCTGCATTTCCTTTTCCAGTTCTTCAGTGCACTCTCCAAATAGATTTTAAATAGCGTTGGGGATATACAGCAGCCCTGTTTGAGACCCTTTGTGACCGGGAACCCTGTTGTTATACCATATTTGGTTTTCACACTACTTCTTGCGTCTTGGTATAAGGATTTTACGGATTTAATTATTTTGGTGCTTACATTACTCTGTTGTAGTGTTTCCCACAATCTCATTAGGGGCACGCTGTCGTAGGCCTTTTTTAAATCAACAAATAAGACATGGACTTCCTGATCAAATGCAGTTTTCTTTTCTAGGATTTGTGTCAGTGAGAAGAGATGGTCTATTGTGGATCTTCCTGCTCTAAAGCCTGCCTGTTCTTCAGCTTCTACGTCCGCGTATTCCGTTTCTATTCTATTTTTAAGTATTTTTCCGTATATTCTGCGAATAGATCCTGTAACCGTTATTCCCCTATAGTTATCGCAATTATTTTTGTCTCGTTTCTTATGAATTGTTAATATGTATGATATTTTCCATTCCTTAGGTACTTCTGATGTGTTAATGCATCTTTGGAATAAGTTCCTCAAAGCAAAATAGTAAATAATACACAAAATTTTAGTGTATTTAGTGTACCACCATAACGTGGTTTTACATACTAAAGTATCATATATTACTCTATGCCTTTTAAAGATAAAGCATAGACATAGAGGATGGAATGAGCGTTCCGTATCATGGTGTAAGTAAATATAGAAGCAAAAGTGTGAGAGAGTCAAAGCGAATGTGCGGCTAGCAACTGTCTCTTTCTAGAATCCTACTAATCTTCGGCCCTCTTATAAATAATATTTCTAAGTGTTCTATTTGAATCAAAATCGCGTGGAGGCTTTTCTCGCCTAGAATTCCGACTCGGGGTATTGCGCCTTAGTTATTACAAGCCTACAGAAAAGAGAGAGGTATTGGCCGCACAATCGCTTTGTCTCTTTCTAGAGAGTGGTCAATTTTGTTACGTTAATGCTCAGTCCATACTCATAAAGTATAACACAACATGTATTGGGTTTCAAACAACAGAAAATAAGCAAATTGATGACCGGAATATAAAAGTCGGCGATGAAGTGATATTCATAATCATTTATAGCTGGGAAAACCTATGGATACGAACACTACGTTGAATATTGCTAAAGATTCTCCCTGAAACTTAGTGAGAGCTGTCTTCAACATATTACACAGAATGCAAAGGCTACACAAACTTTTACTTATCATGATAACTGAAAAAAGAATTGTAGAAATAAATTCTGGTACAGTTTGACTATGTTAGTTCATAAATTTATAGGTTGGTTTGTTTGTTTAGAGAGGTTTATGATAGACCAAGAAGGCGACCCGAAATTTTAACCTATCGACTAACCGTCTGCCTAATTGTTCATTCTATCGGGCAAGTTGAACAAAAACCCTTAACGTTGATTTTGCGGCCCCCGTGACCTGGAATGCTCAGATAAGCCTCAAAATGCTACATCCAAAAATAGACTGTCGTTTAAACCACTTGAATCAAGTATCATAACTTTTGTTGACACTAAAAAAGTCGAGCGCCCCAAAGGGCAAACGCTGTCGAAACCGGACCCAGTTTTAGGGCCCAAAAAAACATCGATCCAAAAATGGACCGTCATTTAACCAAACAAAAATCAATAAATTTAGGAAAAAAACAGACGCCGCCAATAGTGAAGGACGAAGCTGAACCCGCTTTTTCCAGCCAAAAACGGTCGTTTTGTGAATTTTTGAACAGGTCCAGCTTCGTCCTCCGGTATTGGAGGCGACTACCTTTTGTAGGTTCCATCTTATTTTATTAAGAACAAATTACAACAACTAGGCGGACGGTTAGTCGACAGGTCAAAATTTCGGATTGCCCTCTTGGTCTATTATGTACATATTTCGTAAAATGAGGTGAATTTTTTGTAACTACTACTGCCGCGCCGCAAAATAAAGCAAGATCCGTGAATTGTGGCACGCTATGGTAATTAGTGAATTTGAGATGTTATCGTTGACATAATCACAGGCTAATCTTAACAATAATTAGTCATTCTGTGGTTGCCCAAGCATGAAAAAAAAAACGTGTAGAAAAACATAACATGTTACAATTTAAAATAACATGGTTATTTGACTATAAAAACTATTGGTAAATAGATTCCGACACTTTTGGAGATACAAATTACAGGGGCGTATTTTCCTTCACAAAAATTCTCGTTCTTGAATTAGTGACAAGAAAAATGTTTGGAAATTATAAAAATTGGGGTTTAACAGTTCATTGCTGATTGTGAAGAGTATATATCCGATATATAATCGTTTTAAAAAGGCAAAAACACACAAAAACCCAAATATGAGTGTTCGAAAACGCATTACAAATGCGAGTAGACGTCTTCTTCTGAGCTATATGCTGATTTTTTTGAAGACATTGAAAAGACAATTACTCGAACAGCGAGAAGAAGACTACAAAATGCTGGGCTCAAAAGCTGTAAAGCTAGAAAAAAAAACCCTGGCTATCGGAGAAGAATAAAAAGATACGCTATTTGCTAAGTTGGGACATATCTTTTTTTGCCATGTTACAAATCCCATTAAAATATTAAATTTTAGTAAATACCTGTATTCAAAAAATAAACAACAAACTTTTAAATTCAGACATGTAAAATTTCCATTAACTCACTTTAATAGATCACTGAAGTTTGAAAATAAAATTATTACTACTTTTCTCAATAAAAATTGTTGCGATTTAACATATAACGTTACTCAGTATATATCACCACTACAACAAACACTTTATTTTTGCACTCGACGCGCGTTTCGCTATCCATGTTAGCTTCATCAGGAGCGTAGGCTGAAAAATTTTTGGTCTGACACCTAGATGTCGCCCTTTTCAAAAAATCCATATGATTTTTAGGAAGCACCAACCTTCAAACGATACGCGTCAAAATTTTATGACATTTCGACGATTAGTTTACTAGTTATAGCGATTTTAATGACACTACTTTTGATATTTTCAAAATAATGAAAAAAAATCGAATTTCGTGTGTTGATTAAAAATTGTTTTTTGATGTTCAAGCAAAGCAATGGCTTGATAAGTGTTACGGGAACTCTGTCCCTGGAAAATCACTCATCACTTACTGGTATGCTGAATTTAAACGCGGTCGTACAGACACAAATGATGCTGAACGCTCCAGACGCCCAAATAAAGTGGTTACACAGGAAAACATAAAAGAAATCCACAGTATCACAAGTCAATGATTACGGTGGCAAAATTGCATAAATTGAAGTTCGAATTGCTTCCTCGTTCATCGTATTCTCCAGATTTAGCCCCCAGCGACTATTATCTATTCGCAGACTTCAAAAAAATGATAGTGGGAAAGAGATTTAGCTCCAATAAAGAAGTTATCGCCGAAGCTGAGGCCTATTTTGAAGGCAAAGACAAATCCTTCTACAAGAAAGCTACAAAAATGTTAGAAAAGCGTTAGACTAATTGTATCGTTCTTGAAAGAGACTAAGTTGACGAATAAAGTCGAATTTTGCAAAAAAAAATGTGTTTTAATTAGCTAGACCAAGAACTTTTCAGCATACGTGTTAACTTAGTTAGCAAAACCCACGTCGAGCGCAAAAATAAAGTGTTTGGTGTAGTGGGGATACTACAGAGTGACACATGAATATTATTATTTACACCATTTCTTTTAGGAAATGGGTAACACGAAAGTTTTTTTTTTTAAATTTTTCTCTAATATTTAGTCACTCGTTTTAGGTTTTTAGTACTCCTTGTGTTACATACGGAGAGTGGTGTGATTGTGCCAAAGATTCCACATTCTCAGCAACATATAACGTGATGCTGGAAGGTTAATTGTGTACAGTATGAAGCGATATAAAAGGTATCCCAAAATTCACTCAAGAAGTAATTTTGATAGAAAACACAGGTTTTTAATTAAAAATTGTAATTTTTTTTTATTGATTCGTAAAGTTTACAGTATAGAGTTATGTATGGAATAACATATCGGGTCTCCACGGCTTTGCTGGCACATACGCACTCGTTTGTCTAAATTTTCCATGAGCGTTTTACATAAATGTGGCTGAATTTCGTTGATACAGCGCTTAAATTCCTCCTTTAAGTCGTGGATGGTCGTGGGCTTAGACTTTAAGAAGTCCCAAACACGACCAGGAAATGACTCATGCAGTAATTGAATTGTTACTCGGGTTGTATGTTATGTGGCACCGTCTTGTTGAAACCACATGTCGTCCACATTCATTTCTTGCAATTTAGGCACACAAACACTGGATTATCATATCGCGATAACAATCACCATTAACTGTCATTGCCTGGGCAACTGCATTTTCGGAGAAGAATGGTCCGATGATGCCTCCAGCCCAAAATCCGCACCAAACAGTGACATATTGTGGATGCGTTAGTTTCGCAACAGTCACATGTGGATTGTCTGAACCCCAAATGCGACAATTTTGTCGATTAACGAAGCCATCAAGATGGAAATGAGCCTCATCACTGAAGATGATTTTCTTCGAAAAATCAGTATTCACTTGTTGTTCCATAATCCATTCAACGAACTCTCTTCGTTGTGCGTGGTCAGTAGGCTTCAGTTCTCGAGTCAATTGAACTTTGTAAGCATGAAGATACAAATCTTTCGTGAAAATGCGCTGTAGAAAGCTTCTCGAAATGTCCATTTCTTGAACACGGTGCCGAATTGATATTCCTGAAGTCTCAGCAACACTTTCACGAACTGCTTCAATGTTTTGTGTCGAACGACTTATTAAAGCACGGCCAGAGCGTTTAAGATCACTAATTAATCCAGTCTCCCTGAATTTTTCAATTAATCCCTTCACAGTTGATGATGTTAAATCACTATTCCGACCATATTTTGTACGAAAATTCCGAACTGTAGCTGCCAAACTTTCATTATTTTTAAAATATTGCTCAACAATGAAAACACGTTGTTCTTTCGTGTAGCGCTCCATTTTTAAAAACACTAAACTGTCAGCTCTCACGCTGTATTTTTTTTGTTTTGTTGGCAACACTTTACCATACAAATGACGCCAAATTCAAATCTTGCGTGAATTTTGGAACACCATTTATTTAAATACTGTCTCACGACAGGACTAAGTAAAATTTGAATTTTTAATAGTCTTTTTGAAAACTTTTACACGAGCTATATTTTGTTAAGTAATTTATTTTAGTAAGTACGACAATTTATTAAAAAAACACTTGGAAACACCCAACATACCTATAAGCGAACTTTAAAAACTATAACCGGCCAAGTGCAAGTCGGACTTGCGTAATTAGTGTTCCATACGTTGATTGCTTTTAGAATAAAAATTTTTGTTAAGGAGGTATAAAAATATAATATATCGTATGGTCGGGCGAATCTAACTGCGAGGCATGTGTTCTTTATTAAACATGGATATTGTTTACACCAGGGGTGCTCAAACTTGAACTGCTGGCGATCTACCTCAATATTGTTAGACTACGATCGATCAACTCTGAGAGTCAAGTAAGTGTGATGCAGGATTGTCGTCTAGGTAGGGTGTATCGTGGCATAGATATTAGATTTCCGCACAATATGCATTTTTTTAGTCAAGGTAAGTGTAGGTCTGCTCTAAAATGTCAATGAAAAAACTCATAATTATTCAAAATTGCGAGTTTATTGGTTCTTACAAAACAAACGAGTTCTAGTGTCTAAACTTAACTAAAGAGTAACTTTGGATGTTGAAGCGTGGCACTGCATGTCCTCAGCATACTTTTCATAAGATGGTACGTAATTACCGAGTGCTAATCGCAAGCATGATGACATATGTTCGTCAGTTAGTCGATTGCGATATTTTGACTTAATTATCTTCATTTCAGAAAATGCAGACTCGCACAAGTAAGTTGACCCAAACATTGCCGTCAGTTGAAGGGCGATTTGCCTTAGATTCGGATATTTATCTTCAGATATAAATCACCAGAATTTTGTATCAGATGCTGTGGGTTTGAGATATATATCTGATATAATCTGCACTAACTCATTTTCACCAGAACATGAGTCCATGTTAAACTGACTTGCTATTTCAGTAGCTAATTCCTCAATATTTTTACACGAAAAAGGATAACTTATAAATGATGCGATATTTGCCAATTTACTGAAATCATAAAAACGTATTTGGAATTGGCCCAAAATATTTGATAATTCTGCCTCATAAATATCATAATTCAACTGAGGAATCCTTGCTTTCAAAGACGGAAAATTTTTCAGATCCTTTCTTTTCAGTTGATCTATCATAAGTTGCAATTTACTTTTGAATGCGTTTATTGCGCTAATAACTCAATAATAGTTTTTCCTTTACCTTGAAGCTCCAAATTAATGGTGTTTAAATGCATCACCTCTTTCGTCCAGAAAAGCTGTTATTTCTTGAAACCTTTCTAGGAATTTTCCACGACTCAACAACCTGACGTCCGTGTGAAGAACTAAATCAGTGTGTTCAGCTGACTCACTATCTTCCAACTGCAATTTAAAGAGTCGTCGTTGCAAGCTACGTGCACGGATAGAATTCACAATTTTTATTGCAATGCCCATAATCTCCTCCATGTTTAGAACTTTTGAACACAAAACTTGTTGATGTATAATGCAATGGAAGGAGAAAAATGAAGGGAAATCATCGTTAGCTAGACACAATGCCACAAAACCGTTTTTGTTTCCAGTCATTGCTGGTCCTCCATCAGTTGTAATGCACACTAGTTTATATATTGGTAGCTTGTAGTTTCTTACAAAATTGAAGAAAACGTCATATATATCTTCGCCACGGGTCTTTCTTTTCAGAGGAATCATTGTCAAAAACTCTTTCATGCCCATAATCTCCTCCATGTTTAGAACTTTTGAACACAAAACTTGTTGATGTATAATGCAATGGAAGGAGAAAAATGAAGGGAAATCATCGTTAGCTAGACACAATGCCACAAAACCGTTTTTGTTTCCAGTCATTGCTGGTCCTCCATCAGTTGTAATGCACACTAGTTTATATATTGGTAGCTTGTAGTTTCTTACAAAATTGAAGAAAACGTCATATATATCTTCGCCACGGGTCTTTCTTTTCAGAGGAATCATTGTCAAAAACTCTTTCTTAGCCGACATGTCATTGAATACCATTCGAATAAAAATACACAGCTGGGCAGTGTCTGTCATATCGATGGATTCGTCGAACTGTAAAGAAAAGTATGTACATTCCATGATATCATGTTTTAGTTTATCTGCCATGTCCTGACTCATGACTTCAACACACGCCTTGTGACAGTCGGACGAGATAACTGAAGTTCTCTAATAACAGACATAACCCCTGTTTTATTTTTAAAATCTCCAAATAAAGTCTCACCCGCTTCAATAAATGCTTCCTTCACAACCAATCCATCATCAAATGGTTTTTTTGTGTTTCGCCAATATATGAGATATTCTAAATGACGCGATCGTTGCAGCTTTTGATTGTTTGGCTGGTCTTGTGAACATGGTTTGTTCTTTTTTCAAACAAGTTATCAAATCACGTACTTTTCGTTTTCTTAATTCACTCTGTGACGGAAAATCCTTTTCATAGTTTTTATGAACCGTTTTATGATGCCTCTCTAAGTTCCCACGCTTAGGTATTGCAACTGACGCACGGCAAATGAGACAAATGCACTTATCCTTTACCATACAAAAGAAAAATTCTTCCTCCCAATCGTTATTAAAATGATAAGTTTTACTTTTTCTTCGCCGCACTCATTTTGGACTATTTATTAATAAACTTTGTATCGATGTATCGCCTTCAAGTTACAACTCAGACTAACTCCTATTCCTGCAGGTGCAACATTTATATCAGCGCGAACGAAGTCTCGAATGTTCCCGCCAAACACGCCGCCCGAAGTTTCTAGAAAAATCGACGGGAATCAAAAACGCGGCTTTTCTTTGACACGTACCGCGCGTTCCTTTGATAAAGCCGCCTTTTGCCGCTAGCAGGGGGTTATTACGATAAAAGAAAGTGATGAGGGGGTTATTCTGGCCTAATTGTGGATCGAATAAATTTTAGTAGTATATTCATTACATTTTGTTTTAGTTACCTAAAACAAAATCTGTGAATAGTTCTATATCGGAATTTTTTTCTCCAGATCGACTCAAAAAGCACTCGCGATCGACCGTTTGAGCACCCATGGTTTACACCATTTCTTTTAGGAAATGGGTAACCCGAAAGTCTTTTTTTTTTAAATTTCTCTCTAATATTTAGTCACTCGTTTTAGGTTTTTAGTACTCCTTGTGTTACATACGTAAGGCGCCGAACAGGAGAAAAATATAACTCCGATTGAATAGTACCCACTGTAAAGCACGGGGGGCGGTAGTATTATGGTGTGGGGGCGCATGTCAGCAAGACGCGTGGACGAAATAGAAATAGAAAGGTTTGAATGAATTCACAAAAGTATATAGAAGTCGTAAAAGTCAAAGGAAATTGTACTAATTATTGATTTTTATAATAAATACTCCAATTTAATTTAACCTATGTCGTCCATTTTGTTGTTTTAAAAATTTTAAGTTTTTGTAAGGTGGCAAGTACCACGACAGTATATAAATTTGAAATATTTTTTAGTTTCCAAATATTTTTCAAACCACGTCGATCCAAACCCGCATACACAGGCCAGTCAGATTCACCGATGACAGTGACTTTTCGACAAGACAGTTTCGTCACATCGACTCTTCCTCAGGATACGGTATAAATTTCGATTGGGAACACGGTTTGAGAGAGGCCACAGTTCAGGCACTATTTAGAGAAAATTTCTCGGATGGAAATTTAAGGAAACATATTTATTCGGCTCCACTGTTAGGTAAACAAATTAGCAACAACTTATGAAGCGAATGCTTGAAATACAGTAACAAAGAAGGACCTAATCTGAACTAACTTCTTTACTTTAGGTAAACAAGACAAATCGACCCCTTTTGGTGACATAGCAATATTGGCAAGGGGGCAACTGTATGCTAACTACGCGGGGTTCATATATGTTCAAGATCCATACCAAAACGACTGTGATGACTGTCACAACATTGACCCGGCGGACGCCGCTAGAAGGCGTTGCATCAACAACCACTGCCAGGTATCCATTAAAATTTATATTCAGCATCTCCAGGAAAACTCCTAACTTTTCCAGACCAGCTGTATATTTAGATTTCTGATGAATTTTTAAGGTATTCTGTAATTTGCATCAACTCATATGAAAATATTCTTAAATATCCTAGATTTGGCACCCAAAAAATAACGAGAGGCTCGTAGCCTTATGGACAATAAAAAGAATAAGGCATAGGTCACGTCAGGACGGGCTAAAATATGAAATAGAATTCACAGTATCGCCAGTTGGCTCAAGATACTTCCATGAAGACTATTTAAGTAAAGAAGGTACGTATTTTTTTTTAATAATTCTATATCTGGGCTGGTGCAATTCACCAACTAATAGACAAAATGTTACGAAAATTTTACACGAATCTTCTGAGAGATGACACTAACTGAAAATCCTGTTTTTGCTGCCATATCTCGGTATATATATATATATATATATATATATATATATATATATATATAATATATATATATATATATAATATATATATATATATATAAGAATAACAACAAAAGAAATAAAAACCGCGCTAAAGAATAACAAATCACCCGGACCTGGGGAGATACCGGGAGAATTGTACAAATATGGAATAGACAATTTATAAGAACACCTTAGACAACTATTTCAGCAATGTATAAGTACAAAGGAAATCCCGAGGGACTGGAAAGTGTCATACCTACCACTATACACAAGAAGAGGAATAAAAATAATAGCGATAATTACCGAGGAATAGCAGTTACGGCATTCATGAGTAGAATCAATATTACAGACATTCTAACCAAACAACTTATCTGGTTTGGGCACATTCAAAGAATGGACGAAGATCGAATCCCAAAACAAATATATATATATATATATATATATATATATATATATATATATATATATATATATATGTATATATATATATATATAATATATATATATATATATATATATATATATGTATATATATATATATATATATATATATATATAATATATATATATATATATATATATATATATATATATATAAATATAAAACACAGTCATATACCCACAGCACATCAACAACCCAAAAGAACAGAATGGTACATAGCAACTTACAACATAAGAACTTTAGGATCCGAAGACAAAATGATCGAATTGGAAGAACATAAAATGGACAGTGTTGGGCTTAATGGAAGTAAAAAGAACAGGAACGTCTTATATCACTCTAAAAAGTGACCATAAATTTTTCTATAGAGGCAATAAAAGTAAAAAAATTGGAGAACTGGAGAAGTCGGTCTACTTATACATAAAAGAATAGCAGAAAATGTTGATCAGTTCAAAGCCGTATAGGAAAGAGTAATTTTAGTAGACATACAGATGAACAGAAAATGAAAATACATATAAGACCATTCCTGTATATGCACCGACATCAGACAGCGATGAAGAAGAAACTGACCAATTCTACGAAGATATAAACAAGAAATATTAAAATAATTGGCGACTTCAGTGCCAAAATAGGTAAACCAGCGAATACAAATGAGAAGTTGGGTAGAGGCACAACAGAGGAGAAAAGTCAGAATATAGATGATGGACATGGCAAAACCCAGGTGGTATAACAAGAAACGAAATTGATGTTTTACCAAATAACAAGAATATTATAATCGACACGACAGTCCTGAACACGATAAGCATTGGCGGTGACCATCGGATGCTCGGAGCAGAAATAAGCTTGGTCTGCGTTGAGGTTATCCGATCTACATATAAATTGGATATCCCAAATATACAGTCCCTGGCCAAATTATTAGACACACTGTATTTTTTTTTAGTAATTTTATGTTTCTTAAGAGTTTTTATGCAATAATGGTATATTTAAACTACAATATCATTGATTTTTATTTAAAAGAATTGTTGTAGACTACATATTTGTATTTATTTTTAACATATGGCAACACTGTGTTGACAAAGTGATACATGAACGTAAATAAGTACAAACCTGTAATCAGTCGCGATCGGAATCGAGTCAGGTACGGACGTGTTTCTGTGGCTTTATGGACTGTGATTGTTTGTTTAACAGTTTTATACTACTCAGTTATTAGTTTATTTTGTATGCAGTGTTTTAAAAAAGTAATTGGACTATTTTCATTATGGGTAGAAAAGGCGATCTTTCACCACGTAAAAAAGCTGAAGTGAAGGCCCTTGTGATTGCGAAAACATTTACAAACCGAGAAATATCACGAAGATTGGAGGTTTCTGAAGCTAGTGTACGACGCATAAAAAAGAAAATTGAGTCAGGGAAGGAATTAAGCCCGAAAAGAAAGAAAAGATGCGGTAGAAAACCAATTTTCACTCCACAGTCAGAGAGATGTTTGAAGAAAATTTGTGTAGAAAACATATTTGCTACCACAAAGGTAATAAAATCACAACTACAGGATGCTAGCGTAAATGCTTCTGAGCGCACTGTTCGAAGAAAATTGAAAGAATTAGATTTTAAGGCCTGTCGCCCCGCCAGTTTATATATTTTTCCTATTTTTGACAGGTCTGCTTCAGTGACGAAAGCACATTCGAAATTTTGCAGAATAAAGCTCAGTATGTGCGTCGTCGTCATGGAGAAAAGTTTCATCCTGATTGTGTCGTCCCGACGGTTAAACATCCCACCAAAGTGATGATTTGGTCAGTCATCAGCGGCAAGGGCACTGGACGTCTGTACGTCGTCAAAGGAATAATGAGGCAAGATCAGTACAAAGAAGTATTACAAAATCGGTTGATTCCGCAGCTCAGAGAATGGTTTCCAAATGGGGAACCATTCACTTTCATGCAAGATGGAGCTCCCTGCCACACTGCTCGGTCTGTTAAAGCTTTTTTGGCAGAAAAAAATATCCCTCTGTTGGATTGGCCCTGATATGAACCCCATTGAAAATGTGTGGGAGCTAATGAAAAGAGAAGTGGCTAAAGATGTGATTACCAACAAAACCCAGCTCCTAGAAAAGATTATTCATGTGTGGAATCATCATCCTCAAATGCAGGAGACAGTACAATCTTGCATTGATAGCATGCCGCGCAGAATTAAAGCTTTGATAGCGGCTAAAGGTGGCTCAACTAAATATTGACTTTTACTAACATTAATTTCACTTTTCTTTAAAACTTAATAAACTTATGCTTTTCTAAATTAATGCTGTTTTATTTATGTCAAATAAATAGGTAATTGATTGGATAATATAAAAATAAAAAACAAATCAATTTAAAATAATAAAACGGTACAATATCACTCGGTAATTAATATTTTACATGAAATGTTGCAGTGCGTCTAATAATTTGGCCAGGGACTGTAATAAAAGCCAGAGGATTCGACTAATACGTACTGCCGGTTTTAACATATAGCACTGAAACGTGAGCTTTAAATAAAAGTATAATAAATAAACTCCTAGTAACCCAAACAGCGATGGAGAGGAGAATGCTAAATATTAAACTCCAAGATCGTATTCCTTACATCGAGATACGAAGAAGATCAATTGCATGAAGGCCTAAAGAACATAAAAGATGCAGAGGTAGCCAACAGACAAGATGGACGGATATCATAAAAAGATTAGCGGAGCACGACTGGATGCAAAACGCAAAAACAAAACATATATATATATATATATATATATATATATATATATATATGTATATATATATATATACATACGAAACGTCTTGCAAATTCATCGTTAAACAAACAGATTGAAACCTGGAATTTAAATGTATAAATGTATTATATTCCACCATCCGTGAAAACCTATATATATATATATATATATATATATATATATATATATATATATATATATATATATATATATATATATATATATATATATATATATATATATATATATATATATATATATATATATATATATATATATATATATATATATATATATATATATATATATATATATATATATATATATATATATATATATATATATACATATATATATATACATATATATATATACATATATATATACATATATATATACATATATATATACATATATATATATATATATATATATATATATATATATATATATATATATATAACAATAGAGGTTTTCACGGATGGTAAAATGTAATAAATTAAAATTTCGGGTTTCAATCCGTTCGTCTAACGATGAATTTACACGACGTTTCGCCAAAATCTCATTTTCATCAGCATTTTCAAGTGCTCTTGCTGCTGCTGCTACTCGATACTGTGATCTTGCTGCTTCTGCGGCTCGAAGCTAGCCTTTACAGCTTAGCTTCGAGCCAAATAAGATTTTGGCGAAACGTCTTGCAAATTCATCGTTAAACAAACAGATTGAAACCTGGAATTTAAATGTATTATATTCCACCATCCGTGAAAACCTATATATATATATATATATATATATATATATATATATATATATATATATATATGTACACACATATATATATATATATATATATATATATATATATATATATGTACACATATATATATATATATATATATATATATATATATATATATATATATATATATATAGCTAGTTTTTGAAATTTGTTTCCTCATTAGCGAGTCGTTACTCCTCTTACTCTATATATATATATATATATATATATATATATATATATATATATATATATATATATATATATATATACAGTCGACACTCTATATAGTGAAAAGACCAAAATGTTGACCGAAATTTCACTATAGAAAGTTTTTCACTAAATAAAGAAAAAATCCGTATATACTGCTATGTATGTATTTTATATTGGTAATCATTTACTTGTATTTTACAAGGTACAAGCAACAAAAAAAATTGCAAAATTGAATTATTAGAAAAGATTTTATTAAACATTTGAAAGTTTAAATAATACATAGCATGTACAGGGCTAAATACATACATAAAGTCCGTACGTTATATCTTTACCCGTGCGTCATAATTTTCAGGCCATATAACAGACGACTATTATATTATTTGTCTCTTTTCACCAATAAATCGTAGGTATTGGTAAAAAGCGACAAAAAATATAATAGTCGTCTGGGATATTGCCTGAAAACTATGGCGCACGTGTAAAGATATAACGTACGGACTTTATGTATGTATGTACTACATACGAAAATAAAAAGAATAATACAAAATCTGTTAATACATATGTACATACTACGTACATACGTACTAGGAAAAATAATCAGTTATTTTCTTTTGAACATTACTTTTGAAAAATAATTGTTGCTCAACAAAATTCTCGCATTTATTCAAATGCATAAAGATTTGATCAGGTACACTTTCCTGGCCCCTAAGAGTAGTTCGCACAATGTCAAATGCATTTCTTATTTCATTTTCACTAAGTTTAGCAGGACATTCCCCGGTTTCAGTTTCTTCTTCATGATCTTCTATACTTTTTATATCGTCAATTATGTCTTGGTCAGTTGGGAGATCTGTCGTGCCAACATCATTGTCGATTTCCAAGAAATCTTCAAGTAAAAAAATCTGCGTCGACGGTAGCAGTTTTTTGTAGAATACCCCATTGCCTTTTTAAGGTGGCGAGATCCATTTCGTCTTCTTCTTCCCATTCGTCAATTTTTTCAGTAAAACCTGCTTTAGAAAAGCAGTTTTTGATAGTTTTCTGAGAAACATTTTCACTCCATACTTTAGCGACTTCGGTTATACACTGTTTAAGGGTAATCAATTTTTGGACTGGAAGGTTGTTATCAATCGCATTAACAATTTTGTGAACAATTCGGTTTCGGTAATGATGTTTTATGTTTTTTATAATATCCTGGTCCATAGGTTGCAATTTGGAGGTCATGTTTGGTGGAAAAAAGATCAATTCAATATTCCTTAATTTTTTACTTACAGTAACTTTATGTGCAGGACAATTGTCCATAAACATCACAATCTTTCGCTTTTGGCTTTTCATTTTCGTGTCCAGTTCTTTGATCCATCTTTCGAAAATCTCAGAAGTCATCCATGCCTTTTTATTATTGGCGTAATCTAACTCCAGAGATTTAACTCATTTTAAACAACTGGGATTTTTGCTTGTACTTATGAGCAGTAATTTCAGTTTTCTGAGCCATCCATGTTTGCTCCAACCATAAGTGTCACCCTTTCTTTACTTGTTTTAACACTAAAACATTTAAAGCAAAAGTTTTATTTGGCAAACATTTAAAAAACAAACCGGTTTCATCACAATTGAAAACGTTTTTTGGCTCGTACTTTTTCAATGCACTTTTTAAAACGGTTTCAGTCCAAATGTCACAGTCCTCCTGACTAACGCTTGCATTGAATTGCGAGTCTTCCAGGCACTCAACCACCCTTCACTAGCTTGAAAATTAACGCAGTTAAATTTTTTAGCAAATTGTAGAGCCTTTTGCTTTATTAAATTTCCCGATATTGGTACGTTTTGATGCGTACGGGCCACTTGAAACCATCGTAAAACTGCTTCATTTACATCCTCGTAAGTACTCACCCGTACTCGTTTTCGACTGCTTGGAACACTAGGTTTCTTGATGATACTGTCGCGACTTTTTATTATCAGAGAGATGCAACTTGGAGAAACACCAAATTTTGCAGCAACATCAATTTTTTTGCACCCTTTATCAACTTCCTCCAAAACTTTAATTTTCTCAGCTACTTAAACACACTCGCTTGGACATCTTACTTGATTCATAAACAAAAAGAAACTGAACCTGAATTTGCGAATTACTAGGCCTCGACTATAAAATGGGTTTTTCCCCGGGTTTCTATAAAATGGGTTATTCCCCGGATTTTTCACAGAAATCTACCTGATTTATTGCCAACCATTAGGCGTTGTAAACGCGTTAAGAACCTTTTCAAAAGAATGCGTCATAAAAATGGAATTCGTGTTAACGTTAGATAAAAATGGGAAACCCGAAATGGCCAAGATCTCAATAAATGCATAAAAATTTATACATAAAATTCCGGTAAAAATTTTATTATATAGAGTGTTACTATTTTACAGATTCACTATATGCACGGCTTTTTACATGAAATTTCATTAAAATATTCCAGGTCTTGAAAAAATTGCACTATAAAGAGTTTTTCACTATATAGAGTTTCACTATAAACAGTGTCGACTGTATATATATATATATATATATATATATATATATATATATATATATATATATATATATATATATATATATACTATAAATGACACTTAATAACTCAATTTGAGTTATGTCGGTGTTACATTACAATAATATTTCATATTACTTTATAGGGACCTTCAACTACAACCTTCCTGGTCATGTTTTCATACTGAAAAATAGCGAAAAACCGGCAATATTTACAGAACGAACAAAATTTCGACCATCTTAAACACGGGGCCTTCATTGCACAAACACCAGATGGACGAAAATATATTTTGCACAGTTTTCAAGGATTATTCACACCAGAAACACCAAGGTTTGTACTGTATATATATAAATAAAAACGTAATGATTACGACGTTAATATTTTTTAGTCACTACAGACCCCCAAAATATCCAACATCTCCAAGTACTTCTAGCACATTAGAACACACGGAAGAAGATGAGAGAAAAGTTTACCAAACCTTACTGGACGTATTACACAAGAAAACATCACCTGATTCCACCAGGTTAGTTTTATAGTTTAGAGTTTTCTATAAAAAAAAAATCGATAACTTTTTCAGTCCTTTCTTCGCAAATTCTTCTGTGTGCTTTTCCTTCACATTCAGACACATCTCATTTTCTTTACAGATTTTTTCCAACATCAACAACCCTTTCGGCCACAACTGCACTACAATTTCCAAATGGTCAGATCATCCCTATAACAGAGTTAGAGACACCATTTATAACTAAATCGACTCAAAGCTACGTTAACGTGCACTATCCTGGAACCAATATAATTCCCACAATCCACGAAGAACCTAAAACTTCCCCGGGTACCACGCAAGCTCATACTGTTGCCGAGCCTTCGACGTTTAAAGTTATGCCGCCAAATTATGGCATTACTATACCTCAAACAACGCAGCAAGTATATCAGACGACTACTGGGGCAAAAACAACAACAGCACAATGGCAGTTTACCCCATACGATGTTCATACAACAACGAGGTTTCAACCGACCGTCGCTCAACCTCATACGACCTATCACGAGATACCGCAGACCTCAACTAAAATTCAAACCAAACCTACTCCATTTTATACGACTTTAAGCACTAAAAAACCTCACGTCTCTCAAAACTGTAGCCACAGCTACCACAAAACCACCCTACAAAATGACGTTCCACTTCTTTGCAGCTGAGGAAGCAAAAACTACAACTCCCAAAACTGTTAAGCAACCTTTAACCACTACGCAGAGAAAAATTACGGGATACGAACACTTTTTACCGGAAACCTTGGTTCCAACTAAACCTACTTATGTTTCACAAAGCAGTATAATTGAAACTCAGCCATATAAGTATCCTACTACAAGTTTTATAGAAACGAGACCTCCAACTAAGTCAACGACTGTACTTGTAAAAGAAACTACTAAATATCCTCCTACAAGTTCTATAGAAACTAGACCTTCAACAGTTATAAAACAAACTACGAAATACCCTGCTACACTATTTACAAAGCAAACTTCTACTACCACGAAACCCAGTACCAGTGTTAGACCAGCAACAGTCGTAAGAGTTACCAAACCATTGAAAAAAACCACAAGCTATCCAAGTACCTTCACAAGTAAAACCCAAAGTACCTCAACTATAATAGAACCTACTACAAAAACTATAACCTCTGTGGCACTGGAGACATCTACCAGCTATGCAACTACGTTCGGAGAACCTCACAGTACTTCCATGCTTCCTATAGTAGTCTTAGAAGAAACTACGTTAAAACCAACTACAGTAGAAGATAGTACGTATCCTACTACCAAATTCGAGCAAATTTTTACTGTTACACACTTACCTATAACTACTCATAAAGAACCTAAAACTCCTCTAGATAGTACTAAGTATACTACCCTACAATACTTTATTCCCACCAGCAGTACAGGGAAGCTTAGCACGACAGAACCCGGCAGTACAATATTATACCAAACTACTGGGGACACTACCTTTAGACCTACGACATACACTAAGATCCCTACATTAACACCCGACAAGGCACTTATGGAAACCAATCTGGGTGTTACGAAAATGATGGGTACGACTCAAAATAAGACAACAGAGATGGTGTATTACGCCGCCGAAGAAACTGAGACACCCGCTAAAGAAACTACTAAAATTGTAGTTCCGTCTACTGTCATTCAAAGTACTCAAAGTCCAGTTGGAACCACGGAACCTACTTCCAGTATTGTAGAGACGACAAAAATTGAAGTTCAAACCACACCAAAACGGATTTTGACCACCATAAAAGCAGACGGGACCGTTTCTGTTAAAACAACTCCGATTTCTGCAGATGAAGAGCTATTTGGTACAACGAAAAGCACTAAAAAGACTACTACTAAGGCTGGAATCAGTACTACTTCAGGTCCTAACGATTTTCTGCTTGACGATGAACCTCCTATGAAGAAATTTAAAGTACCGCTGTATAAAAAACCTTTGAAGGATTATAGCGAGGACGATATTTTTGGGTCCATCAAAAGTACTACTGCAAAAACTGTTAAAAGCACCAATGCTATAAAACATTACACTAAATCGGACCTTGAACAAGCCTTGTTTGATACTA